>NCQV01093959.1:5514-27669 GCA_002740545.1 Lophocereus schottii | reverse complement strand
TCACACACCAAAATCGTAAATTTCAAACAATATTTAACATACCTTATGTTTACCACACCGCTTGAAGGCATCTACTAACGTCAGAGCATCCATAATAGTTTTTAGACCTGTCAATTTGGGTAGGCGCGTCAGATACGGATCGAGTGTATTCGGATTCGGGTCAAATATGAGTCGTGTGTATTTCGAGTTCACGTAAAATACAGGAGGGCGTATTCTGGTTTTACGGGTTTCGGATCAACCCAACAAGTTTGAAGCGCTTTTTTAGTGAATTATTCCTTTTTGGTCAAAGTCAAAAAATTAGCATATTTATTACTTAAAATTATCTGTATTTAATGAACAAGCATTGTAATTATAATTTTTTCAAAGAACATCAAAAATATCCAAACTTTTCAATATGATATATGACATTCATGTACAAGGGGACAATGAATCACGTTTGGATGGGCTGGCTTGTATATTAAAATATTAATAATTGATCGGGTCATTCATGGGTCAGTGGATCTAAAGCATGTAAACGAGTCGAAGCTATTCAACCTCTTAATAGCCCGTTTCGTTAATTAACTAACATCGCCTAATTAGGCATGTTTTATTAGTACGCCGATCCTAACACGAACATAAGTTGGTTTATCGCCCAACATTGTATCAGATTTGAGACTAATTAGAAGGAATTCAAACGAAAGAATATTATCTACGTGCAAGTTATTATAATGATCTATTAATTCTAAAATCAAAATTGTAGATTATTATAGAGTAATCTTATTTAAAATGTGATGAGACATATTCATTTTATCAAGAATATAATGGTATGACTCGCACATTTCAATACTTATCTAATTCTAAATTATTTTTCTTAATATTAGAGTTGTTTCATGGCCATTTTCTAAAAGTGCACTATTTATAATGACACCGTTTTATAGGAAAAAACGAGAACCATTATCTAATTTGGGAAGGGGTGTGATAATGGTATAACATCTCCCTAAACAATTCGTTATAATGAAAAACTATTATCGTTAAGAGGAAAAAATTAAAGAAAATAAAAAGTAAATATATAATATTTGGGTCGAGCGGGCGGGTTCGGGTTCGGATTGGGTTTGATAAAAAAATTTATGAATTTTTCAGGTTCGGTTTATTTCGGGTTTCAGTCGCGAAAATCGTGTTCAAAACTCAACACTTTCGGACGGGTTCGGGTCAGGTTTTCGGCTCGGGTCAATTTTTGCCTAATCTAATAGTTGTCATTCTAAGGGTTCGTTCAGAAAGAAGGTAAGTTCGAGGAGTACGAGCAATAGTAAGGAGGAGTAAGGTCGTGTTTCGTAATAGTATTTGGGGTAGCATTTAGTATTGTGATTAGGTTAATATACTAATTACTTAATTTTTGTTATTCAATAAACTAGTGTTTTGACTAGTATTTTAAGTAGCATTTAGCGTTTTAAACAGCATTTTTGAAAATTTAATAGTATTAACGTTTAAAATTTTAAAGTAGCATTTCATATGTTTTAGCCAAAAAATATCCTTTAAAAATTTTATCTTTGGAAATTATCTATATCCTTTTATGTCAACTTACATTGATCCGCTAGCATAATAGCTAAATTTACTGAATAGATTAGTTTCAACCGCTAATCTAAACAGCTATCCGCTAATAACTAAACTAGAAATGCTATCCGCTACATAAACAGTTATCCGCTACATGAATCGTTATTCGCTACCTAAACAGCTAATTTTACCGAACAGGGTCTAAGAGTAAGGAAGAGTAAATAAAAGTAAGTTCTTTACTCTTATTTGAGAGTTTATGGAGAGTAATAATTAATCCTTGTTTGGAAGACTTGGAGAATAAATAATAGTCAGGGAAGGAATTGACAAATATATCTTCGCTAAATAAATTAAAATATATTATATTCAAAATCGTCGATGTAAATATTTAAACTACTCCTTTCTTACTTGTCGTTACTTCTCCGTCCACTCTATTTTGGAGGGTAAGAAAATGGAAGATTGAGGGAAGTAAGGCAAAGAAAGAGTTACTTTCTCTAACTCCTCGTTACATTCCTTTTCTTACTTCCAAACATGGATAAAGGAGAGTACTCACTCCTCTCTTACTCCCCTTTACTCCTCATTTTCCATTGAAATGGACCCTAATTTACTCATATTTCTTCCACATCATTAGATATAAGCTCTGATTGGTAAATATTTATTATCTATTAGTTATTAACTGTTAACTATTTGTATTAGCTATTAGTTGTTTGCTTTTTACACTAGCTGTTTATGGAAGACATGTTTGGTAAAATTTTATTGATGCCCTTTTTCTAAAAATATTTCTCAATTGAAAATATTTTTTTAATTTATTAGTCATCTTATTTTGTTTTTAAAAAGAATTAAATTCATCTCTTATGTTCAAATTAATTTCATCCTTGGAACTTTATCTTCTTATTAATTTTCATAATTTGTGTTCATTAGTTATTTTCTGTACTTTTCAATTTGTATCTACTCAGAGCCTATTTTTTCGTTGGTAAAAGAGTGAAGTTGGTTGAGGTTGGTTGAAGTAGGTTGAAATTGGTATTTTTTATTTATGTAGGTTGAAGTAGTTTAAAATAAGTTGAAGCGGGTTGAAATTGATTGAAGTTGGTTGAAGTTGCTTGAAGTAGGTTGAAGTTGGTTAAAGTTGGTATTTTTTATTGAAGTGAATTGAGGTCGGTTGAAGTGGGTTAGAGTTGATTGAAGTGGGTTGAAGCTGGTTGAAGTTGGTAAATTGGAAAAGACTAACGAAAAGAATGAAAATTTGATACTTTGGTACCTCCAGTTTTAGGGTATCCACAGGTTAGACCAAGTTTTGAAAATTTTAACACTTTGGTACCTCTAATTTTGGTACAAGTGACTTTTTGATATTTTTTTATTATTATTTAGTCCTTGAACTTTTAAAAATTTCAGAAAATCCTCTAAAAAGGGTCAGCTATGCAAATAAATTATTTTTAGAATTTTTTCAAAAAATATGCTTGATTAAGCTTCTTATAATGACTTTACTAGTATTAGTTACTATAATCTACTACTTATATCTTATATATTATGCTTTCTATGATTGTAGGCCCACCATGCTTAGCAAAAATAATTAAAACTTAATTAGAGAGTTTCGATCATTACCTGAACTTAGTCGGTATTGGACCCTGACATTCCTCTAGCTTCCAGTTTATAGAGATTAATAATCTCAACTACACTTTCTTTAGATTAGGTACAGTACATATCTGTTTTGTTTCCTACTTCAAACCATAGTCACTAATCAAGTTTTATATTTTAAAGGATGCTGAGACTTTAATCAAGAACTTATAATATTTAAGACATAAGGTTCGATTGAATAACATTTCCTACTGAAAAACTTCTTTTATTGAAAGTTTGAAAGTGAATATATTACAATGAAAAGCTTAAAGATGGACTTAACCTAAGATCATTAGAGATACTTACTCATAGAGAAATAGATAATCTCGACTCTCTTTTACTCAAATATGCTCAAATGATAATGTCCCTTTTCAGCACTCTACCTCTCCTTTTATGAAGGGATGGGGGTACATGGGATGCTATAATGGTTACAGTACATAATGATTTTTCATGTGGCTACAGTACACACTGATGGTTATAGTATATTGCCTTATTGTATAGACCAGACACATGTCTAAATAGTACAATAATGGAGCAACTACTTTTCAGAACTTTTAATGATGATAAGACTAGTTATCATTATTGAGATTTTGCATGCCTTCATCTCCAATTATCTCTTCCAGACCATCATTATCTGGATAATTATCAGAATCTTCATCAAGTTGTTTAAGATGTTCTTGATCCCATTTCTCAAATAATTCAAGAAGATATTTCTTCTCTTTCTTCGATAAGAACTTTTCAGCTCCAATATCAAAGAGATAATCAAAGATATCTTCTAAAACTGCTCCTTCCACCTTCATGTATTCTTTAAACTCATTGTCATAGGTGAAAGTAGTGTTTCCATAATGGACTAACATTTTTCCTTGTTCAATTACTGCCCAACTTTGATGATAAATGTTGTAACAACTAATGACTCTTACTAAACTATGATCAGTAACTGATTCTCGTCTTTTAGGAAACCATTCTTGTCATTGATCATAAGGATTGTTGTAATCAACAATCTGAACAAGATAATGAGCTTGTTTGTCTTTTCCATTTTCGTATTCGATTAGTGCACCATGTACCTCCAAATTTAGGCATCTGCTAAATAGAATTTTCGTTAGACCATCAGGAGATGTAAGAATCCAATGGATCCTTTGGAATATGCATTGCTGAAATTTATTTATTGTTGAGAAAAATAGGAACTTTAGATCTGGGATTTCTATAAAGTGAAGTACTATTCTGTATTCCCAGACTTTAATGACGGGGTCATTTGAAGAGATTGAATTTGTTGGGAAACTAACACCACCAACTCCAGACTTATCGGGAAAGTAGATTGTTATACTTCAAGACTCTCAAATATCATAGGAATAATCATGATAATTATCAATGCAGGTTGCGTATCACTCATTGAGTCATTTTTCTTGAACATGGGAACTTATTTTTTCTTAGGTATCATAAGGACAACTAAGGTAATTAACTTGTAACTCTAGATGTGAAAATCTTTAGATTATTAGGTAGGCTGAAGATAATAGACCAAAACGTGATATACTTTTTGTATGGAATTCCAAAATATCAATAAGGACTTTACTAGGAGTAACCCGTTCTAGGAGTAATGGTATCTCATTTTGGATTTCCTCCTTTTCCTGTAGGATTTCTGCTGGGATGATCATCATTGACAAGTGCTCGAGTTAAACTGTTTGTCAGAGAGTTCTTCGATCCCTGTGTATGTTCAATAGAGAAGGAAAATTGGTTAAATCATAATTGCTAACGCAGGAGTCACCCTTGTGTTTGCATATTTGATAAATTCTTTTTTATAAAATCAAGTATTCCTTTGCAATTAGTTCGAATAAGAAAAGATTTTAGGGCTAAAAAGATTAAGAATTTTTTAATTTCCCTTATGGCTGCAAGGATTTCCTTATTCATTGTGGGATAATTGCATTCTGTATTATTAAAACTTCCACTGCAATATTTGCAAAGTTTTTCTCCTTCTTTGATTTTGAGTACCAGTGCTCCTTGCTGGTATTTGTCTCAAGAATTAAATCATCTTCCTTATTAGGTAAATCAAGAACAGGAAGATTTTTACATATCTTTTTGAAGTTCTAAACAATCTTTAAATCGTTAGTTGTCCATATCCAACTCATATCTTTCTTGAGTTTTTACTGCAATAGCTTTCTCAGTTTAGCTAAATCTTTAATAGAATCTGAAGCATAGGTCAGGTATCTAAGAAACCTTTCTAACTGCTTTCTATCTTCAATCTTTTCAGGGAATTTTTCTACTTTTTTCAAAATATATTTTTATAGAATGATCTGTCCAACTTTTATCTCTAGATCCAGAAATTCAATCTCTTATTCAGTATAAATGCACTTATTCTTTCCAAGTATAATACCATGATCAGTGCATATTTGGGTAACAACTAAGACATCCTTTTTATGCTGTTATATGGTTTTGGAAAAAACAAGGATATCATCGATGTAAACTAAACAACAATGATTAAGGTCTTTGAAGATGTTATCTATTCTTCTCTGGAATGTTTGCAGTGTATTTTTAAGACCAAATGGTATTACTATCCACTTATAATGTCTTGGTGGGACTCTAAATGCAGTTAAAGGAATACTTTTCTCATCCATTTTTATCTGCCAGTAATCGCTTTTACAATCCATTTTCGAGAACCAAGAGGCATCTTGGATTCTATTGAAGAGGACTGTTTTGTTAGAATGTAATAACTATTAAAGATAGTATTATCATTAAACTTTTTGTAATTGATTATCATTCTTGCTTATCCTCTTTTTTCTTCAACATGATTTCTTATCATAAAAGCGGGACTTGTGTGAAGACTATTGCTATTTCTGATTAATCATTTATCTAGAAGTTCTTTGATTTATTTATCAAATTTCTGGATATCTTAGTGTCTATACACCATTTGTTTAACTCGGATAATAGTGTTGGGATTTAATAAAGTGATTTTAGCAAATATTTTATCTTTATCCTAAAATTTTAAAGGATTATCAGAATAGAGTTATTTGCATAATTTTTCTTGTTGTTCAACAATCTGTTCTTTAATAGATAACTCAAGCAATGAGATTGTCAATGCTACCTCTCGTTGCACAGACATTACCTCCTCACTATGCTGACTGCATGTAAATTCAATTTTTTGATGAGTGTAAACCTTACTTAATTTTTCAATAGGAACTGAGTGACCATTAATTGTAAATATTATTTGGTTTATGGTCTGTGTGCATGGAGAATATAGTCTTTGAAAATTATTTTCAATAATCATATCATGAGAGAATTGATTAGTAGCCCATACAATTGGTATAATGCATCGGACTCCTTCCAATTATGTGGATAATCCTTCTATTACCTCGTTATGGCTTATAACGCTATTATCAACTATCCTTACTTCTATAGAATTCTTAACTTTTTCCACCTAAATTCTGGAAATAATACTTTCTTTCCAAAGCAAACAGAACAACCACTATCTATGTAGACGCACAACTCATATTTATTATATCTCTCTAGACATAACTTTATTGGGATATAGATACTATTAGGATTTGTATTAGTAGCTTCATAGCATACCTTCATAGTCACGTTTTAACTAAGTCATCTTCATAGATTGGCTCACTAACAGTTCTAGTTTTGTACCCAATGACTTTTCTATCTAGACTCATACTTCGATCTACACTGTATCTTGCAGGTTCAAAATTCATTCTACTAATTTCACTGGTCATGTTAATTATATCAACTTCTTTA
Source organism: Lophocereus schottii (assembly GCA_002740545.1). Lineage (NCBI taxonomy): Eukaryota > Viridiplantae > Streptophyta > Magnoliopsida > Caryophyllales > Cactaceae > Lophocereus > Lophocereus schottii. The sequence continues at coordinate 20,793 of NCQV01093959.1, read as the reverse complement.
AGCTCTTCTTTAGTAGATGAAAATCCTTCTCCCCAATCTGATCTTGCACTCTTGCCTTTTAATAATTGAGGTTTAATGGTAATTTTATCCTCCTCATCAATTTTTATTGCATTTTTCTTATTGATCTTTGTAGAATTAGCAAAGCTAGAAATCAATGACCTATCAATTTTTATTTCTTATGAATTGAATTTAGTCCTCTGGATCTTTTGTATAGGGGTAGAACTTTCAAATTTTTCTGCCTCTATCATTGTCACCTTAGTCTTTAGATTTATTGTATTATCTAATTTGTAGATGATATTTCAGAATATCCTCAATAGATATCCTCCTCTTTTCATATCCATCCCAGCTGTTTGTATCTTAACAGATGAAAATTTTTTAGCAAATTCATCCTTTCGACTCATATAATATCCTGGCCAGTAGTTGAATCCTACTGACCCATTACATAAATTGGTCTTTATTCTTGTGATAATTTGATTAATAAATTTGGTATGCCTAATATTATAGAGTAAAGCATAAAGATTAATATCTTTGCCAAAATATCGTGATAGAGTGATTTGAACTTGGACACTTCTAACATGGATATACCTATACTTCCTATCTTTGTTGTACTTAAGGATATTTTCCTAATTGATGAGATTAACTTCTCCAACATCGTACTCATAATCCTTTATCTTTAGATCTCCTTCCATCATTTCACATACATATTTGGTTTTTAATTGAAAGATTGACTTTTTATAGATCATGTCTTTTTGGATTATGGGAATGACCCAATCTCCTTTAACATCTTCGTTTGCATTGTCTACGACAAACTCTTCTCCTTGAAGATCATCAAGACTAATCGAGCTACTTTTTATTATATGACTTGTTTATTCATAATCACGTTTTTCATATTCATTGTCCAATATAGTTTCAGCAATTCCTTTGTTGTTACTTAGGGCTAAATCTAATACCTCATCTTCACTAAGCTCAACATATTCTAGGCTTCCTAAGCTTTCAACAAGCTTATTATTCTTCCTATTTTTGCATTCATTAGCATAATGTCCTACTTCTCTGCATGCCTAGTATTTGCAGTTGTTTTTCCTTGCAGGACAATAAACGACTTTTCTAAAAAATCTTCATTTTTAGGGCTTAGTTTATTATAATATTTTCTTTTATATTTCTCTCCCCTTTGCTTGTTAAAGCTCTACTTCTTATAAAATTTTCTTTTTCTTCTTTTTTCAAGTCCTTTTCTCCATTGGTGAGGTGAATCCCAACAAGTTAGGAATTGCTTCTTAATTTTCTTTTGTTTTTGGAGATCAAGACACTGCTCATTGATCCATTTTCGTAAATAAAAAATCTTAAGTCAAGGGTGTCAATGACATCTGTTCTTTCAAGCCATGTAATATACTTTTAATTAATTATGGAATTTATTAAATATGACAATTTGTCATAGAACGTACCAAGATTTGTTTCGTTACGTCCAATTTTGTAATAATATTGACTAAATTTAGCAATATAATTTTCTAGCTTCTCTGCCATTCTCTTGTTTTTTCTTCAGAATCAAGTTTGGCTCCGATAAATTCGGCCTCTATCTCGTTACATAAATTTCTGAACATGGAATCTGGTGTTTCCATCATTCTTAATGTATTTTTACCATGTTCATTTAATGAATCATCCCAGCCAGCTACAGTGCCAGAAAAACTATGTTCGAAATAGTTTAGGAAGTTTGCAACAGTTCATGTAATACTTAGGTTTAAGATACTATTCATTCCTCTTTTCTAGTATTCAAATATTTCTTATCTATTGCAGGCTCTATCAATGTTTAAGATGTATTATGTTTGACTAATTGGGGGTAAGGTCAATTTCTTCAAAGGTTGTGGCTTTCCTTGGTATAAACCTAAAGGAAAAATTGCTTGTACATTCTACTGGAACTTATCTAGATCTTATAAAATGAGTGTTTCTTCTAGAAGGTTTACCAAATTCTTTAGACTTAGGAACAACATTATTAACTAGATTGTTCTCTGTTTCACCTAAGTCAAGCTCTTCTCCAACGTCATTGATCTCATTTTCAATAGTCATTTTACCATATTTTTTTATCCAGTTTTGTCCTAATTTCTTCTAATAGTAATACATTTAGGTCTTCTAGCTTAATTAGGTTCATTTGGTTATATGTTTCTTCTTCTAGTTATATGTTATTTGTATTTTCATTATCATTAGATACTACATTATATTTATCACTAATTGCGCTCATAGTCTTGTTTAGTTCTTCTGGATTCTGTTCTTTCTCAAACATGTTTTGTAATTCTTCAAGATTATATTACTTATATTCCATCTTCTTTTTTTGCCTTTTCAGCCGATTTTTCATCAGATCTTTCTCCTACTTCTTTTTGAATTTTTATATCTTGCAAAGAAAATGGGTTTTTGTTTTTTTAGATTTTGAAAAGGATATTTATGCTAAAATGGAGTACTAATACTGGAAGTAGATTTTTTGCTATGACTAACTACGTTAATAAGGGAAAGATAGACTATAGTTAATTGGTTCCTAAGCTCCTTGATTTCAGTCTTAGTTTTAGCTAATTCTACTTTTAATTCTAAAACTATATCAGTGATATAGTTTAACTGAGGTGCTATTAGAGAAATACCTTTTGGTAAGTGCACAATATGTCAATAATTAGGACCAAGGCAAACAGGTGATGATTCAAGCATTGTCATGGTTAATTAGTCATTAATACCATATACATAATTTTAGATTTTTCGAAAGTAAGTTTTTAAGGATTTGTGGTAAAATACAAATACGAAAAGTTTAGGGGTTTGCAAATAAATTTCAACAGTGATTTGTCCCCCAAAATATTAGAGGTGCAATAACTAAATGGATCTGATTGTGACTTTTTCAAAAAGCTAGTTCTGCAAATGAATACACTAAAGTTCGATGTATCCAAATGTAAATTACCTGAAAAGAACAGGCCCTTATGTAATGTCTACAACGTATAACGTTCGTTCATTATAGTTATATGCTTATTATTTTATGAATTAAAATTTAAATGAACCTAAATCTATATTTTTGTTATGGATAGCAATATGCATGGATTTCAAATGATTTGATCTTCATTAAATTCAACTTATATAAAACACGATTTAAAACAGCTCTAATAATTTGCATCAACTAAAAGCTCATAGTCTAAACAACTAAGAGCAGGGAGGTAGGAGGAGAGGGCAACCAAATAATCTAAAGTGTAAGTATTAAATTTGAAATTACATTCAACTATCAAAAGCAATTCTCAACTAAATAAGTTAGAAATATTAGTTTATAATGGCCGTCTAGCCACCACCAAACTTGAAGCAATGTTGTTATGAACAGTTCACATTTCTGGCACTCTTGATCTTTCGGCACTATTTTCAACGAGATTGTTAGCAACATTTGGAAGTAAATCGAGAGGAATAAAATGAAGATGTTCATCTATGATTTTTAAAGCTAGATCATGAATTGTACTCCTTATATAATTATGCAATGCAAATGTTGCCAATGTGGCCTAATTTTGATATTGATTGAATATCAAGGCATATCATGCAATATTTTCCATCGAGCCTTGAGAATGCTAAAAGCCCTCTCAATGTGAATTCTTAAAAAAGAGCAAGATCGATTAAAGAGTTCCTAATGACCCCGAAGAATTGCACCATAAAACTCTGATTGATGATATCTTATCTTTGAATATGGTTTAAGATTCATTATCGATCTGGATAATGTTTATCTGCGAAATAATATTAGCCTGGATGCAAATTTAAAAATGTTACTAAGATGAATTTTATTATTAAGTGAAGAAAATATGGAAAAAAATGTAAACTATTACCTGGAGGTGGTGTTAGGAATTTGAATATTGGATTATTCATTGTGGATACCAAGATGCGTGAATGGTGTGCTAATCCCTCCCGAGCAGTTAGGACATGTATGAATTGTAAATCAAAATCACACACTGCAGACACGTTAATAGTTGGTATCCCTTTTTGCCCTCTATAATGCATTTGGCCTTCTTCAGGAACTATAACTGTAATATGTGCTCCATCCACATCTGGAATGCAATCCTAATATAAAATATTTATAAATAAGTATCACGTATTATCTAATGCAGAATAGAAGTATGGATATAAAATATACTCTTACCTTAAAATGAGGCATATATTGATTATCAATTGAAATTTTCAGTGGGAAGTCCTTGAATTCAGGATCTCTAGGCTTCAGCATATCCTTACAAAAGTCATCTATTGCATCCAAAACTTCTTTAAAAACTCTACTGATCATTTCATTAGAATGTTGGAAATGCTCTTGCGCATTTCTATTTGATGCACCTTTACTAAGAACATACACAAATATGTTCACTTGCTGCAAAATTGACATCCTATCTGAAGGTTGTAATCTACATTTGTTTTCTAAATTCATACATAATTGACAGAAAGTGCACTGATTCATTCTAATCATGTTAAAACACCATTTCTCATGATTATACAATAATGCACTCATCCATTTTTCTCTGGTCATATGTAAGGTCATGCAAGACTCCCTTATGCATGTTTTAAAAAATTGTCAACATCATGACAAGATGAGTAAGTCATTACATCCGACATAGCATCATATTCGTCATTATCACTATTATCCCTCCCTACACTACCATCATCACTTCTACTAATACCATCATCATTAAGTCCAATATTATCCCCATTATTTTCCATATATCCCTATTGCACATCTTCGTAGTCTACACCTGTAATTTAAACTCAACATGTTTATTTATCCAAGCACACATAATTTGTAATTAAAAAAGGAAATACAATAATAACATTAATATGAATATATGCATATAACTCGAATCATAATTCCAACTTGTTTAATAGTTCACAAAATTAAGTCTTACAATCACAATAAGCTTACAATCATTGTATTTTTAACTTAACTTGAAAGCTCGCAAATTGAGGCCTACAACCATCACAACCATATCCCTATCAGACTTCCAACAACCATATCCCCATCATACTTCTAACAACTTGGAAGTTCACAAAATTAAACCTACAAGTATCATACTTCTAATTAACTTGGAAGTTCTTAAAATGAGCCCTACAATGATCACAAACATACAAAATAGTCAACCAAGTCTACTAATCAGGTTAAGTTGACAACTAAATTTATGAGAAGACTATAGACACAACCACATTCATTTCTTGTCGCACTTTTCATATAAGGAAGTTAGCCATTGAACTCTTGAATCATCACTTGGTAAACCAAACAAAATCATCCTTTTTTGTGGATCTTACACTAATTCACAAGCGAAGATAAACACCAGATGCATAGGATAGAAGTGAAGCAAGTCACATATCTTGACTAATGCATTAGGAATACTATGAGCTCTATTATCAACACTCGTATTTTGTTGTCTATCTCCTGCTTTTGCCTTTTTTCCTTTCATGCAAGTCTTTCAATCCTGATTTCCTCTCTCTCAACCTCGCTTACTTTTTTCTCTGAAATGATAACTTCTAACATGATATCAAATTTCTTATACGTCATGGCTGCCGACCCCATTCTTCTAGGACCATTGGTCTTTGTATTTTTGTTAGGATCTGAGGAAAAGTTCTCCAATTTCCTTTTACCATTTTCATTTCCACATCCACCTAGCCCTTGAGAAACAGGTGGATGAGTAGATACATGGGAGTCGTCATGCCATAGCTTTTGCCATGCACTAACCGTAAGGCCTAAAATGCTTGTGTCGTTGTTCTCAATATTAAAAGATTGATTTATATTGTTTTTAGTATGAGGTTGGCAAGAGATATACACTATATCTTCATCCATATTTGGGGTAATTATGTCATCGTCTGAGCTACATGGCCTTCAAATAGTTCATCGATTTTACTCTCAAGCTCTAACTCAATTCCTTTATCTCGAAATTGTTTAAACTTGGCATCTTCTTATAAGACAAAATAAAATAGAAAAGAACATACATTACTAGGTTGGGTTTTTTAATCACTGTACCATCAAAATTGTTATGCTAACTAAAAAAAAACAAAAGAAAGGAAAAACTAGCGTTAATCTTCTTCAACCACCATTCATCACTAGCCACAATAGTCCCTTTTTCATAATCCCATCCTAAACTGATTTCTTTCCCTTGTAAGCTTTTCCACAAAGCCCATCTAACCTTCAACTCTTCATTGTTGTGCTTTAGTTGCTCTATATACCATGCCAAATTAGTTTTCTTTTGAAACTCTAACACTATGTCTTTCCAACGTATCCTTTGAGATATTGCCCCACAATTCTTTCCCTTACTCTCGTCAACAAGCTCAATACAAAGATCATAAAAAATGACAATATTCTCCTTAGATCAACTCACATGACTAGCCTCTTCAACTTCTTAGCTGTTTCCTATACCTCTTTTTCTAGACAGCACTATATAAATCAAATTAAATAAATGAATAAAAAGAATATACACATGTATTACTTCAAAAAAGAAGCCCCTCAAACCCCAAAACCCTAGAACTCCAAGATGACAGAGTGACTAAGGCGCACGGAAGAACATGTAATAGTAAACGACTAGCCATGTGTAGGCAAACAGTTGGACTAGGTGTTCACAATGAAGTTCATTATGTTTCTCTCCTATGTTTCAGTAAAGGACTAGACAAAGAAAGAGCTACAATTAAAGGAGCATGAGATATTCAAGATTCATGGTTATCCACCAAGTGCATAAAATCTGAACTAGCATAATGACACATAGGGACTTTGGAAAATCATATGTATGCATAATGATGGCACTTAAGAGCCATCAACAGTAGTACTAGTGAAAAAATGATTCCTAACGAACTTACTTAATCGTGCAAGAGGCATCAACTACCAAGAAATGGGGGCTCCTCAAAGACTGATTTTTAATTCTTGAATTACAAATCTAAAATCTCCAAAACCAATCAATTTCTATTCATAATGCCTAGTCTAGTGATTAATTATAAAGATATAAATTTCTCATGAACCCATATTTTGGAAGAATCTCTCAATCGCAGCTTATATTAACTCCATTTTTTTTTTCTCTAAATGCATGGCATTGTGTGTGGCTTTTGATATAGGTTATCTTTTAAAAGACATCACTTTGTCATTGAATTGCAGTCTAAGTTTTAAGCCTGACTCCTCATTCAAAAATGCACTGCCGAATGACTAGATTCATGGATGGGGCCTTAACTTGGCCCTCCAATGATGCGTACATGCATGTTCTTGATATTTCATGAACAGATGATCTAACCTAACTGAATCACACCATTGAAATCTAAGAAATTTATTGTAAAGTGGAGGAAAGAAAGAAGAAGAAGGAAAAGAGATAGACACACACAAACCTGGAAAACTTGTGAAGTGGATGACTATTGCCGGCGTCGGAGAGGAAAGATGACTTTCGTCGGCACCGATGAAGTGGCTGGCAACCAGTTTGGCGGTTACCGGGGGCAGCAATGGGGAAGTTTGAGAGGAAGGTGGAGAGACTAACTGACTGGAGATCATGATTTCAGATTGAGGAAAGGGGGAGAAAGGTTTATTTAATGGCATGCATGTAATTTTATTAAACTTTTGGATAATCTAGTAATTCCAATAAAAAAAGTTGTTTCCAAAGGCTAATGGGAATAATTGTTTGAAAAAAAGTTGTTTGGGGCAAAACAACTGTTTTAAATAACTATTATCAGACACTTGTTTAATTATTTGACTTGATAAAAGCAACTAAAGTCTTCGCAAAAATTTTTTTTTGGCCAAACAGTTGAATAAAACACCCCCATAGTAATTAAAAAATCAAACTCTACTTAGTACTACAAAATTTATCATATTTCATAATTAGGAGTGCAGTTTTTGGAACTGCATATGGATCCTACAGGGATCATGACATTATAATATTTAATATATAGTTTCTTCCATTACTATTATTAAATATAATTATTAAATATTGCTATATTAAAAAGTATGGATTTTTGTAGATCAGTTAATTTGATTATTTTTCAAGGTTCAATTATGATAGATTTATTGACAATTAAATTTAATTTAGTGAATGATATTTTAGGAAAATCATTTATAATACATTTTTGGGGAAGTACATTACAATAGAATATATATGAAAGACATAAAATGGGTAAGCATAATATAATAGGATTACAATACATAACTCAATAAAGAGGTAGAACCACTAAACCTAGAATAATTTTCTCACACATAAACATAATAAAAAAACATCACATAAGCAATAACTCCGACATGATTTTATGAAGTAGAAGAGGAAGCTGCATCTTTTGAGCTTGGACTTTCTTGACCTTGGGCAATTCCAAATTCTTTTCCAAATATGCTAGACCACATCTGCTTACAGTTAAAAATGCATGATGCTATCACGAACCCGTCTATTGTTTGTAATATACTGATTAAATGGACAACACAGTTATGTTGAAATACTAGAACTAGGATGTAGGGAAGCTTAGGGTCATCGTACTCAAAGGCATCTTTGCGATTATATGGATATGTATCTCGTTCGTATTCCGCGATAGTATCCCATGTCATACCAAGCCTTGTTCACCTTAAAATGAACTTCTAGAGTATTTCCCTCAACAAGATCATTGGACAATGGAGACCGATCTAATACATTGATATCATCGCATGACCCTAGAGCATCAAAATATGCATGTCATATCCAGAGGTTAGCTGAAGTTACCGCTTTAAGTTCTATAGTGGCCTGGCCTTTAAACCTAATGTAGATTTTATGTTTAGTTTTAAAAACCTTTTTACTTGCAAGTGCACAAGATCAATTATAGACTGGCAAGTATAGAGTGTCGATCCCGTGAGAAACAATAGCTATTTTAAATTTTAATTTTTCCAACTATAAAGAATAATTCAAGTGAGAAGTTCAAGTATCAATACGAATTAAAGAAACCAAAGAAGACAAATGAGCTAAGAAAATAGAAAGAAATCAAATAAGAGAAAGATCCATGAGTTTGGATTTTACCAATTACATAAATATTGAATTACTAACTCAAATAAGAGTTCAATTAGTCTCTTGTTCAACTTAAGCTGCAAACATCAGGCCATAAATTAAAAAAGATGAATTATAATTATCAAGTGATATTATTTATCCAGTGGTTAGTATGAACCATTCTTTTTATACATAACTCATCTATTTTCTAGCATAAATTGTTCTATTCTAACAATTATGATTTTAAGCCCAATCGCTTAACATCATATTAGCTTACAAGGTCTAATATTCATTTGAGATAACAAATTAAACTATTGTAATCAACTTGAATAAACAATAGTATTAAGATGCATGAATAGGTTAACTTCAAATATAACTCAAAATTATGTAATGTAAGAGATAAAAATAACCCCGATAGAAATTAATAATCAATATTATTAATTAAGGATCCATCCTAATTTTAGAAGAGCAACTAAGCCAGCCATACTTAGTGAGAACACCATCAAAGTTTGTCTAATCATACTCTCAATATTAGTATATTTCACTTTCTTTGTCCAAACTTTAGTATTCAATTGCTTAAAATGATATGATTAAGCACAATGTTCCTAATTTGACTCATACATGAGATGAGAAGAGAAGATAAAAATAGCCAATAAAGTTTATTTTCTTCTAAACTTCTCAACCCAAATGCTTTTGTCCTACAAAAGACTTTCTTTAAAAATTAAAAGATAGAAAATGAGATATAGAAGAATGCTTGGATGCTTGGATGAGTGGATGAATGATTCTTGATGTGGATTTGACCCTTTCCCTAGTGAAAATTCAACATCTCTTGATGCCCAAAAATTAATGAGAAATTAATTTTAATTAATTTCTTGGTTGTTATATTGCATGAGACACGGCTAGTCTTTAGTGAAAAATTAATCAAGATTAATTAGCTTTGACTAGGTTAGCTTGAGCTTGCTCACACTTGGCTACTAGGAGCTATCGGAGCTCGGTGCACATGATAGGCCACGAATTGCTGCAAGAGAATAGACCCACGGTGAGAGGAGAGAGGAAGAGTTGCTAGGTTTAGGCAGTGATGCAGGCAGTTAGGCCATGAAACAGGCCCATTCGGGCAAGGGAAGGCATGAGAAAAAGAGCAGAGCTGTGGTGAATAGCATGGAATGGAGGCATGCGTTGGGCCGAGCCTCAGGCACTTTTGGACCAGGTTACTGGAGTCGTTGGGCTTGGAGTGACTGGAGGTAGGCCTAATAGTGAGGAGGGAAAGAGAGAGATAGAGGATGGGATGGAGCTGATGGGCTAGCATGCTGGTGGGCAACTATGCCAAAGCACTGGCCCATGGTGAAAGGAGGCCCACGCGTAGAGCATAGGCCCAGACGGGCTGGTCCCTTTTTCTTGTTTTGTTGTTTTTTTTATAGTTGCTGCTGGGCTAGAATCTCTGGACTTGAAGAAAACTGATCAACTTTGTCAATTTTGTTCTTAAATTCGTATTTCTTTTCACTTGGAAATCATAAAAATATGCATTATTTACTTTAAAAAAATATATTTCAAGGACTTAATGTAGGCAAAATGAAGGATATAATTACATATAAAATATGAATTATCAACTTCTCCACACCAAAACTTTGCTAGTCCTTGAGCAAAGCATAATGAGAATGCATATATTCATTCAACTCATCAAATAGAAAAAGATTGGGGAAGAAATCAAATATCCAACTATACTTGTCCACTCAAAATCATATGGATTTATTCACTACCAACCTATAACCCATCATTAAACATTTCTCATGTCAACTAAGTCAACAGGACCAGACTTAAGCAAATTAAGTATACAATGAAATCATGTAGCAAATCGTTAGTACAAAATTTCACCACACATAACAAAAAGTACAAGACCACATTTGAAATCATGTCCCCAGTGCCAAATCTATTTATTAGTCCTTTTCCTTTTTTCCGTCTTTTCAAACATTACTTGATTCCATATTTTTTCTTGAGTGGATAAGGATATGAACAAAGATAACACTCAGATAAACACTTAGTACATATTTAGGCAATTAAAAATATGAATAAAGATAGAATCTCAACATAAGTACCGAAATCAAAACTTAGTTAATTTAATTCATTTTATTTATTGATTAAAAGTCAATGGCGCACTCATGAGTTTTTAATTACTCATAATGACGTTGAATATATCTTAAACTCAAACCTGGTTACATAATGGCATTAGTGCAGTAAACGTTTTGGCCTTCAATCAGTTAAAACTAGAAATAATCTCTAATAAGCATGAGTCATATGAATCAAATCCATATAAGAGTAGAACATGCATAATTAGAACACTGAAACTCTTCCCAAAATCAAATTCACCCAAAGATTTTCAAGTTAATTTCTCCTCAAAATTTTCCANNTGCCTCCCCCCTCCGCACCTAATCCTTACATTGTCCATAATGTAAAAGGCAAAATAAAGAGAGACATGGAGAAAAGAGCAATACAACCTGATAGTATAAGGAAAACATTCTTGATATGCCCAACAAGCCAACTCCATTGATACTTTCAAAACCATCACTAACCACAAAAATCAAAAACCAAGTGAAGAATCATACTCTAAGACACAAACACAACTTGATCAAAAAGAAAAACAAAGGAAAAAAAAAATCTCAAACTCACCTAAAAAGATTGGGTTGCCTCTCAACAAGCTCTAAGTTTTATGTCTTCAGCCAACGAGGTCTCACCCACTAATTATAGTAAACAGGATCCACTAGATTGACGGACTCAATTAAACCAGGCTGAATGCCATTAGTCATAACAAGTTTCAGACATTGACCATTAACCATAAGAACTCGACCATGGGGATCCAAAACTTGGATTGCCCCAGAAGGAAACATTATTGGATAATAAAAGAAAAAGTCCCATCTAGATCTCAACTTGTCAGGAAACAATTTAAGCTTAGAATTAAAAGGCCAATCCTTTCGATTAGGTGTCATGAAAAGTTTTGATTTTAACTTTATGAATCTTAGCTTTCTCATAGGCTTTATTTTGCACTTCATCCAATTCATTCAATGAAAGCCTATAGGCAGAACTCACTTGCCTCATATCAAAATTAAAAGCTTTAATAGCCCAATAACCACAATTTTCTAATTCAACTAGCAAGTGACACGCCTTACTGAAAAGAAGCCTGTAAGAAGACATCCCTATGAGAGTTGTATAAGTAGTACGATAAGCCCAAAGAGCATCATGCAATCTCAAAATCTAATCCTTTCTATTAAGTCAAACCATTTTCTCAAGTAGAGATTTAATCTCATGATTAAACACCTCAACTTGACCACTAGTCGGAGGGTGATAAGGGGTAGTTACTTTGTGAGTCACACAATATTTTCTAAACAAAGCCTCAAAAGACTGATGATAAAAGTAACCTCCATCACTAATAAGAGCTCTAAGGTTCCTTATCGCCAGAATATGTGCTCTTTCACAACTTGGCCACAACCTTGTAGTCATTGGTCCTAGTAGCCAGAACTTCCACCCACTTTGACACATAATTAACAGCAACCAATATGTACACAAAGCCAAAAGAGAGGGGAAAGGGGTGCATGAAATTAATGCTTCATACATCAAATATCTCAACAATCAGAATAGGGGAAAAGGACCTCATATCATGAAGGGATAGGGAATATGTGGACAATTTTGACAAGCAAGACAAAAATGGTAAGCATCACAAAACAGAGTGGGCCAGGAGAACCCACTTTGTAGGTCCTTAGCAACTGTCTTACGACCTCTAAAATGACCATCACAAGCATAGAGTGATAAAATGTCAGAATACTATGAATGTCACTCTCAGCAACACACCAACGAGCCACTTGGTCAGGATAATGTTTAAAAAGATAAAGGTCTTCTCAATCATAATGCCTTGCTTATGAAAAAAAACTGTCTTTTTCTTGTTTGAACTAGTGAGGAGGAATCTTTCTTATGGCAAGGTAATTCACAATATGAGCAAACTAAGGAGAGGGGAACATGACACAGCAAATAGTTACACATCAGAAAAATGGTCAGAAAATCCAACTAAGTCATTAGTGTACTTAGTAAAGATTCCTGACATGTGGTTTACAAATGAATTTCAGAACCTTTCCTGTCTGTTATTTCAATGTTAAACTCGTGGAGTAACAAAATCCATCTAATGAGTCTAGGTTTGACGTCATTTATGGCTAATGAGTGTTTTAATGCAGCATGATTGGTAAATACAATCACTTTTAGACACAAAAGGTGTGGATGGAATTTATCAACTGCAAATACTACAGCTAGCAACTCTTTTTCAGTAGTAGAATGCTTCTTTTGAACATTAGTTAGAGCTCTATTAGCATAGTGTACAACATGAGGCATTCTATTCACCCTTTACCTCAAAACAACCCTAATAACAAAATAAGGTGCATCAGACATAATCTCAAAAGGAAAGAAAAAATCACAGGGATGCACAATGGGGACTGGCACCAATAAAGATCAAAGCTTTTTAAAAGCTTTCACACAAGACTCATCAATCACAAAAGGAGCATCTTTAGTAAGGAGATTAGCAAGTGGCTTGATCACTTTGCTAAAATCCTTAAAAATCTCCTATAGAAACTAGCATGACCAAGGAATGATCAACTTGCTTCACAAAAGAAGGAGCATGCAAATTAGAAATCAAATCAACCTTCACTTTATCAACCTTAATCCCTAACACAACTCCTTCTTGCACCATGAATTGACTCTTTTTTCAACTCAAGACTAGAGTCACTTCTTCACATGTTTTCAACACAGTGGATAAATTAGCAAGATACACATCAAAAGAAGAACAAAAAACACAGAAATCGTCCATAAACACCTTCACAAATTTATTAATATAGTCAGAAAATATGGCCATCATGCATCTTTGAAATGTGAAAGGTGCATTACTCAACCCAAAATGCATCCTTCGATAGGAAAATGTACCCGATTTTGTATGTAAAAGTCATTTTCTCTTGGTCCTTAGGATAAATAAGTATTTAGTTGGAACTAGAATATCCATCTAGAAAACTATAGAAACTTTATCTAGCTAATTTTTTCAAAATTTGATTAATGAAGGGGAGAGAGAAATGGTCTTTTCTAGTTTCAGCTTTCTATAATCAATGCACACCCTCCATTCTGTGGTCTATCTAGTAGGAATTAGTTCACCTTCATTATTTTCAACCATAGTTATGCTAGACTTCTTAGGGACTAGTTGAACTAGATTGACCCATTGAATATTAGAAATGGGATAGATGATGCATGCGTTTAAAAGCTTTACCACTTCTTTCTAAATAACTTCTTTCATATTAGGATTTAGTCCATGTTGTATGTGCCTAACAGGTTTAACATCGTCATCTGAGTGAATTCTGTGCATGAAAAGAGTGGATTAATCCCTTGCAATCCAGCAACCAACCACCTACTAGCGCCCTTATGATCAGGCAAGACACGAATAAAGATGGGTGTGGGGTGGGTACGGGGCGAGTGGAGTTATACCCGCACCCATACCAATTTTCAAAAATCATCTCCATACCCATTCCCATACCCATTGGGTTTTCAAAATCTATCCCTATACCCATACCCATTGAGTATTTCGGGTTTTATTCTGGTATATACATATATTACAATATAACACCCATTGGATACGCTAATTTTTTTACCTAAAGAAATTCATAAAACTAAATTCAACTAGGCAAAATGATTTACATAAATGCAATGCCCATTGGATTCAATAGTTCATACTTAGCCCACAAACAAAAAATTGCATTCTAGAAATGATTGAAATGAGAGAGTAAGGGACACAACCAATGAGCTATAATTTTAAGTTTGTGAGTTGTGAGTCACAAGACTTTGTGCATTGGCATAGTAAATGAGCGACACAAATGGATGCATTACATAGTTGGGGATGGGTTACGGTGTAGAGTTTTTTTAAACAAATTATCAACGTTCAAAGCTCAAAACCCTACTCAACAATTTATTTATCCCAAAAAAATTTGGGTACAGGGCGGGTATGTGTATGGGTGGGTGATGCCTATACCCATACCCGTACTTATACCCATACCTGTTTTAAGTGTACCCGCCCCATACCCATTTTTTTCAATTTTTCGTACCCATACTCATTTATTATAAATGAGGTGGGTTCGAGGCGAGTTTTTTGAGTTTGGGTGCAACTCCCATCCTTAGACACGAATCAATTCTTGTTCTTAATCATAAGACAAAAGATAAGAGATGATGACAGGTGGGGTCTCTCTAGGGCCTAAAAACTCACACTTGAGCGAATAAGAGAGAGGTTTCAACTCAAGTTTAGGTGGCAGCACAACCGAACATG
>NCQV01093949.1:0-10179 GCA_002740545.1 Lophocereus schottii | reverse complement strand
CAATAAGGTTATCCGGCAGTATTTCCTCTCTAAAGTATATAGCAAGAAATGATTGCTGAAGGTGGCAGAAACATGACGACTTTGCCTGCAGTCATTCCCTAAAATGTAAAACATCAGCACAAGAGCTCATTTTTCATTTTCTCTGCTATTTGACATGACAATTGTCCGCTCGTAGAAGTCTCTCTACCTCTCAGCTGGAATTCCGAAATAATTCTCTTCCACATTTATACTCATTCTGTCATTAATTTCCAGTCATGTATTTCTTTAGTGAACAGAGAGCATTAAGGTTAAAAAATCTACAATTCTGTTGTCTGTTGATTTGAGCTCAAATCCCTCCCCCCTAAAAAACAATTTGCTTCAATTGATTCGAAACTTTAGAAGAATCGTTCTCAGGCCTAAGCCCTCAACTGCGTATGATGCAGCTAATGTTTTGATTCATTTATTTGGGGGTGGCTCTTATATTTGTTGGCATCAACTATTTCCTAATGCTTTAATCTAATTTCTAATGCAGGGTGATCAGAGATCTCCTGGAATCATACCATTGGTTGTGAAGGATGCTTTTACTATCATCCAAGAGGTATGCTTATATCCATCATCCTACTTGAAGGAGTGAGATAAAAGGGTTGTTTTCTGACATTCTTCCATCTGCCAGACTCCAAGCCGGGAATTCCTCCTCCATGTCTCATACATAGAGATCTATAATGAGGTACATTTTTCTTTCCTGAGAGTTATTGTGCAATTTGTGGGCTCTGCTTTTCTTTCTGATTCATATTTCTCTTCATCGGTCAGTCACTGAGTAATTGTACTTCATGTTAGTACATGATTGTGTTTCGTGGTAGCATATCCTGCTTATTTATCCATTAATTTTGAGACATATTCCTTTTAACTCAACATCTTACTATCTGTCAATTAAAACAAATGCTGCTCACTTGCGCTGCTAATGAAATAATTGTGCCGCCTTCTTACACACTTAAATCTTAGCGTTCAAGCCTGCTGCTTAGTTACTTTAACACTCTGATATTTTCTGTTTTGCATCTTTCTTTTATCTCAGGTTGTTAATGATTTGTTGAATCCAGCAGGACAGAATCTAAGAATCAGAGAAGATCATCAGGTACTTACAAGATTTGGGATATGTGCTCCAGTGATTCATCATCCATGGTCCATGGATATATAATCTTAGCAGCGGAACAAGCTGTAAAAGTGGTTCACTTGCAAATCAAACTGTAAATGCATTTGCTCTTGTATAAGTATTTCTGTTGCGGTGTTGTTTCATATTTCTGTTGTTTTATTTACAATCAGCACCACCACTCAGTAAGGCTCCTGCTGAAACAAATTATGGAGCAATGCTTCAAAGACAGAAAGTGTAACATTCTGAATCTATGACATGAAGTTCTAGCTGAAGGAGTTTTTCCATACTGTAACCAACTTCAAACAGAAAACCACAACCTGCAGGCTGTGTGCTCCTAGGATCAGGCATTTTACAAGTAAATTGTTTTGCAATTGCTTGTTAGTCTTTGTGTTTGATTGAGTTTTCTATCGCCTCTCTCTATGGAAGATACTTTGTCTGAGCAATACAAAGGAGTTCCTAGATCAAAACATCATTTTCCTCCTTTTATTTTTTGTTAGATTATCCTGGTAATAAGTGTTTCTATGCTACCAATCAGAAAGCTTCCTTTTCTATGCATTCTCCCTGATATTGTCAGAGCATGCTTTAAGCTTGAAGTGATCACTTTGATGATTATGGAATGTATATATTTTCCTCACTAGCCATTTTTCATATGCTGCGGCAGTCGTTGAGCCAATCTTTGCATAAAAAGAATTGATCACGTATAATGGAACATTGAACCTGTGGTTCATTCACTACTCTGCCGGACTTGGCTTACTCAAACTTGACCTTCTATACAAGATGGTCCATTCCCCAATGCACAGATTTGCCTGGCTGTCAATTTTGTATATTTAGAATAATGGAGTATAGCTGAATGCATGCCCTTGCATGTTTGGGCTGGATGCTCATCATTCTTTAAAGAAGCACATCCTTTTTATAACTATGTGCAGTCCCGACATGTCATCCTGGATTGCGAGCATATGCATTTTATCTTTTGTGCTGGCTGTGGGTATTAAGCTCACTGTTGTGGCCTACGACTTCCCTTGTTTCTTGGTCTTTGCCTTACATTTTCTGTCTACTCTTGGGGCCCTATTTAGCAAACTGGTTGCTTTTAGAAAGATCCTTCTTCCTTAATACTGGAACTGAGGGAAACCACAGCTGTACATATGTTGTTTTCTTTACTCGATGACTTCTATTTATGCAGCAAGTCTTCGGCTGAAGCGATTTGGAGGAAGATGAATTGAGAAATGAAACTGTAGTATCTAAGAATTGAACGGTTGCATTTACCATAGTACTGAAAAGCAGTGGCAAGGCGTAAATGAGGCTCTGGTTCGGTACAGATTGAGAATGGAAATAGGGATCCATGAGAAAGAGTAGAAAGAGCAGGAAAATTAGAGGAGAAAGATGGGAATATGGGTGCACTAATAGAGGATACAACAATGATAAGATGGAGCGTGATCATAGCACCAGCAACAGACCACTAGAACTCTGGAGTACAGCTTGCTTGGGCGATAGTGGTGCTAGGATGGGTGACTTCCTCAATTGTCTTTTATAAATAAAGTGTGGGCAACTTTTGTAGCTCAAACGCCTTGAAGTCATAGTGGACTGAAGCAATATGCTTCATTAAAGAATCCTTTTATCTTTTTCTACCAGTAGAGTAGTAGATGGCTAAACTTAGAATCCTTCAAACCTTTCTCTAACTCAACTCAAGTGTAAGGCTGCTTACATCTAAACTCCACCCTGCCCCCTAACTAGGTAAATAGCTATTAGGTGTGAATTGGCTATTAGCCATAATTCATGACGCCATTACTCATTAGATTTCCTGAGGTAGCTAACATATGTAATTTTAAGGGCCTCAAAAAAAAAAGGAAAAGAAAAAGAAAAAGGGGGAATCTCCTCAAAAGGAGGTGGTTACTAACCGTACTATAGTCGTACTTACTTAGTGCTATGGATGTTAAGGACCAATTTCTAAGTAACAACCATGGAGATGAATAACAGAAGCTCAAAGATGGAAACTTGGGGAATGTTGATAGAGTAGGGAAGCTCCAGTATTTTTATGATTTTCAGGGAGATAAATGCCTTTCAAGCCTGGAATTCAATGAAAACAGCCACTTTTTTGTGATTTAGCTTAAACGAAGTGACTGCTTGCACATCTAAACGCCTCCTTTTCCCTAATGGTACTGGGTTAATGATTAGGTTTAGTTTCTAGAAGAATCTAAACAAGTTTAGTAAACAAGTACAAGTACAGTAAGATTTCATTTCTTTTTTAGTTATTGTTGATCTTAAACTCCAATTTTGATGGCTGTAGGGGATTTTTGTTGAAGGGGTGAAACAGGAGGTTGTGCTGTCTCCGGCTCATGCATTATCATTGATTGCAGCTGGAGAAGGTATTGCACAATACATAAGACCTAGTTTTTTTCCGTTCTTTTGTCATTGCGAAAAATAATGCTATGAATTTCCTATGTCAGTTTTAGAATTTCCTGTGGTTCAAGATTTATGTGACAAGTCCAGTAATGAATGGTTAAAATTCGTTTTCTGGGTAGACATTCATCTGCCTGCATCTGCATTATGTTGTCTGTCAAATTTTAGCTACTGAGTCTTCTAGTGAAAGCCCTAAATACTTTCGCTTCTTTCTGACTTTAGCCTATACTTTTGGCAATGTGCGTTTTTTAAATAAGTTGAGTGTTTGGTTGGACTGGACTCGAAAGTCTTTATGATTGAAGGTACTCTCTTTGATCAGGTTTAAAGGTATCTTTTGGTACTTTGTTTTGGTCGCTTTGCTTACA
Organism: Lophocereus schottii; assembly: GCA_002740545.1. Lineage (NCBI taxonomy): Eukaryota > Viridiplantae > Streptophyta > Magnoliopsida > Caryophyllales > Cactaceae > Lophocereus > Lophocereus schottii. Next base: position 6,288 of record NCQV01093949.1, on the reverse strand, counting down.
ATTTCCTCTCCAAGTGTTTGTTTAGACAATCAATAAAATTGGAAGCTAATTTGTTTTGATATTTTTTGTTTTCTGCATTGGATGAGAGCAAATCAATGTTGGATCACTGGGGCCGTGATTCGAGTCACTACTTAGCTGCACTACTTTCGTCTAATTTAGGCATCTAGATCAGGATTGTGATTTGCAAGTTGACTGGAATAAGAGCTCGCATCATGGTGGGTTTGGCTTCAGTAATTCTGATGTTATTTTGACATTCTTATAATCTGGTAATTCAAGTCCTACTTAGCTTTATTATTTTAGTATAATCCAGGTTTCTAGATTAGGGTCATGAAATGCAAATTGATTGGAATGGGAATCTGGCTCAGAGGGGGCGTTGAGCTTCAATGAAGACTTCCTAGACTGATATTTGGATAGTTACAAAGAATTGTTTTCTCATAATCTCCAGTAACTACAATTAGCAGTAGAAGTAGTGCCACAATGGGTGACTGAACTAAGGAACAAGCCGAAGGAGTGAAAGATGGAGGATGGAAGACAGAAAGATGAGGGCTAAAGAAGAATGGGGAAAGTGTGCTTGGAAGTGTTACAATGGAAAAGAAGATATGTACGGTATACGGCAGTCAGTGGAGTTCTATAGTGAGGTCTTGGGCATACCTTGTGCTTGAGATGTATTCTTCTAGAAATCGACACGTGCGAAAGTCCAAATTTTATGAATTTTTATCTGGTCCAGAAAGAAAATGACAATTGGTTGTGCTGATTTTGTATTTTCTTTGTTTGACTGTCTTTCTCAAAGCTTCTAATCATGTCATATAACTCTGCTTTTGTTGATAGAACACAGACATGTTGGCTCCACCAATTTCAATCTTCTTAGCAGCAGAAGCCATACAATATTTACCCTGGTAAGTCGTTGCCTAGGAGTGTACCGTCGTGGTGCTGCATTAACTCAGAAATCATGCAAGATTATAATGCTTTCATTGGCCCGTGTATGTCTTAGGACTCTTAGGGGAGGGTGGGGGGTACCGCCTGACCAGCCCTCTGTTTCAGTATCTTAGCTTTGTGCTTTTTGTAGTGTTATTGTTTTAAGGATAAGCATTCGTTACTTCTCGCTTAAGTTAGCCAATGATAGTTTCTAAGTCCCCTTATTGCTGATATCCATTGTGTAACTGCTGACTGCAGTGCTTCTTCATCATTGGCTTTTATTTGGTTGTATCCATAACTGATATATAGCCACTGGTGGTCTTTAGAAAGCAAACATTTACTCAAGGTCCATACTCCATAGATGTATATATTCATTTATGGTCATATATATAATTTGTTGTTTATACTGGATCACATTCTGGCATTTCAGCTCTTGGTTGGCCCTGTATGCAATCCAACTTAGTATCCATTCTGAGTTGTTTATGGCTCCATCCCATGAACTTGCCACAACCAAACCTTGCAAACGAACAGCAAACGAAGTCTTTAAGAGAGCAAAGAAGGTAATATAGTCGAAACTGTGAAGGGAAAGCATGGATTAAGAAAGTGGGATTTAGGAAGACTTGATCTTTTTCGCCGCTCAATCTGAACACGAAGCCTGAGTCCCCTTGTACACATCTCTACCTACCGAAAATTTGTGGCTTATGAAATGCAGTACTAGTAGCTGAGCGGACCCCAGTTTGATAATCTATAAAATTGTATACTCCGTTCCAAGGGAGCCATAGAATGCTTCTAGAACTGTAAACCTGCCTCTAAGGATACAGAATAGCCTGCAAAATTTTGGACATTGGTGAGCCTTAAGGAGCATCACTGTCCCAGTCCATGAACCCAGCAGCATATCGGTGCTTACCATGCAGGCTTTGTAGTGCTCAAGTCACCTCCTAGTTTTGAGCAGTCTGAAAATATAATGTGGGAACCATCATGAAAGAAGTACCACTCTGGTTACTGGTTACCATCCTGCTGGCCAGTAACTCTGTTGGAGACGTATGCCTATGGTGGGAAATACTGAGCACCCGCATGGGCAACCTCTTGAGCTTTCCCGGCATTCCCCTTGGTATGGAGATGCTAGGACACCCTACTCTGCCTGCTCTCAAGACTCAGGGCATGAGTTTAGGACATGATGCTGTGATTCAAACAATGGATCTTATGCCTCTAGTCCTTTTCCACTGATGATTTGGCATACCACGATAGATCTATATGCCCTTCATAATTTTCTAATTCCCATCTCCTGTCTTTGGAGAACTCTTTTGTGATTATACCTTTTCATAACATGGTTCTGAGAGATGACATTATTATCCAAGAATGGCACAATCAACACCCCCTTTATTTTCCTTTCTTAAATCACTAGCTTTTTGTTAGCTTGTTTCTTCTGTTTTTATGTTACTAGACTGTTGAGAGCAGTCCTTGTGGTGAAAACAGTGAAGGGGAAGCTGTCAACCTTTCCCAGTTGGTATGTCTCTCTAACTCAAGCTTTCTCCTTTATGTAGTAAGTTGAGTGGTTTTTTGCTACATGCTGTTTCACTTTTGCCTTGTGACACCTGTGGAACACTTACAAATTTCCTTTAACTTATGCCTGCAGCATCTGATTGATCTGGCAGGTTCTGAGAGCTCAAAAGCTGAGACAACTGGTGCTCGACGAAAGGAAGGATCTTACATAAATAAAAGCCTACTAACACTTGGAACAGTAAGGCTCCTTTGACAACTTTAGTTTCAGGCGGATTGTGCTATAGTTGCTTTGTTTTATGTCTCTCACCATGAAGCAGCATGCATTTCCCTGGTTCAAGAAACTATAATATTGTTTTGGTTTCTCTTGTTGAAATATTGCGTACATTTGAAGTGATGCTGCTGATGTTACGGTTTGACTCTTCTAGCGGACTTTTCATTCATGCTGAAAATTAACCTATGGTAGCGTCAATAGAAATAGGGAGACATGATCGATTGGATGACGTTTAACTAATTAGGATAGTGAAGCTGAACATCCAAAATTGGAAGGGCAAGGACCATTCTAGGGAAGAGAGACTATCATCTTCCCAATTTTAGTCAGTCATTCTAATTTTCATTATCACTTAATGATATATTGCCATGATTTTTTTTTTTCCTCCCTTGATTGAACATCATTTTTTCTGGAACTTTAGTCTTGCCATATCTATATCCTTCTATTGCTGAATTTTTGTGGATTTGACATCTGTAATGTTTCACCTAATTGTTACTTATCTGATAAATGCAGGTCATATCAAAACTAACAGAAGGAAGGCATGTACATATACCGTACAGGGATTCCAAATTAACTAGGTTTCTTCAATCCTCATTAAGTGGTCATGGGCGTGTTTCTGTAAGTATAGAGTCCCTTGATTGAACACCAATTACTAGGGTCCTTGCTTGAACAGTAACGACTGAGGAATTATCCCTTTTCTGCTGGTATGGATTAGCGTCACAAGCTTGGCATTTGTGGTTTAAACTTGCAGCTTATTTGTACTGTGACTCCTGCATCAAGTAATGCAGAAGAGACACGCAACACTCTGAAGTTTGCACATCGTGCAAAGCACATTGAGATTCAAGCAGCACAAAACAAGGTATTTCTTTCTCACCTATATTTATATGCTATATATCACATGCTTCTGTTTCTGAAAACAAACTCCATCCTTGCACAGATCGTTGATGAGAAGTCACTCATAAAGAAGTATCAAAGTGAGATTCGTCTGCTAAAGGAAGAACTGGAAACACTGAAAAATGGCATTGTTAGTGTTCCTCAGCCAAAGGACAGCAGTGGACAAGATATTGTACTACTAAAACAGAAGGTAAATGTATCTTTAGGGGACTATTATATCCAGATTTATCTTTTAAGTATTCTGGTTTTCTCATGTGCAAAAGCGTAATTCATTTCTGCTAATTTTTGCAGGCAAATTGATATTAAGCTTGGCTTGCTTAAGAGCACTGAAATTTTGTTGAGTAGAGAGTATATTGTCTTCATGTGAATTGTGTTTAGGGAGAATTTGAGCATGAGTGCGTGACACCTTGTCTTGATATATTATCATCTAGTGGTGTGATTTTCTCACTGTCTCACTACATGTACACTGGTCTACCATCAATCATTACTCTCTGGAGTATGTCAAGATTCAGCCTTCAAGAACTCAATCAATTACCCCAGTTACTCTCCTCAATGAACTAAGTCCTCAATAAACTAAGTGCATAACGAATATACTGGAAGCACTCTTATGATCAAATTGTCTTATTTAGTGATGATAACTTTTCTGAGGTCCTTTCATCAGATTTTCAGTAAGTAATGTTTTATTCCTGGTTTTTATATCTTTTCATATTGGGTGTCATGGGTTTATAGAACTTGTGACCTGTCCCAAGAGATTGTAAATTCAGTCAATCTCATAGTAGAAATAATGGCAGCTAGATGTGATCTTATAGTTAATCATTTACACCGTATTTGATACAATTTCCCTGATAATGTTAAGCAGAATCTCTATTTCAGTTATTGAGATGCATCCAAAGGTTGCTTTTCGTAGTAGGTGCAAATATTCCTTTCCTTAGTTACTTTCTCTCATGATCTATGCACTCTGCTTACGTCAAACAATTCCACCCTCTAAATTCTGTCTCCCCTCCCCCCCGGGGTGTGGTTTACACAGCTCAAAGATGGCCAGCTTGAGCTGCAATCCCGACTGGAACAAGAGGAAGAAGCCAAAGCTGCCCTCCTGGCTAGAATACAACAATTGACAAAGTTAATTTTGATCTCCTCAAAATCTTCACAGCCCTCTAGGTTTCCACACCGACCTAGCCCAAGGAGAAGACATTCGTTTGGAGAAGAAGAGGTCTCTTCTGTCCTGCTAACATAGTTTTCTTTTCCTTTTTTTTTGGTGGGGGTGGTTTGGGGTGGAGAGGGTATGTGTGTGCCTATTCCCATATGTGTGCACTTGTTTTCTGTTAGCATATGAGTATAATCTCATCCAAAAAGTTTATTCATTGCCTGAGCAACATTTTGTTGATTTCATCTAATATGCAGCTTGCTTATCTTCCACTCAAAAGGCGCGACTTGATACTTGAAGATGGGAACATTGACTTGTATATCACCCATGACAGGAATTCTGAGTTTCCAGATGACACCTCTAGGGAGGAGAAGTCCCGAAAAAACGGACTTTTGAACTGGCTAAAGATTCGGGTACATACAGAATGTTATTGACAGTACGCATCTGTCATCAGTACATTTTTTTGTACAAGGGTCTTGACAAGCAAACCAGTGTGATGGACTACTTACATGTGCATCTATGAAGTTTTACGTGCTAAAGACATTTACTAATTAGGGGTATGTGCTAATACATGGAGCCATATGCGAATCACAAATCCTAGTGCATTTCTGTGCTGGGAGGGGGAGGCGGTCTGTAAGGCTAGGATGACACACATTTGAATGACCTACTGTAGCATCCTTTAGGCTATTGGATTCAGTATGTTCTTATTATTCAAATGCCTGGACATACATATGCCCTTTCTACAGTCATGTGGTGGAATAAAATATAACTTTTCCTTCGTAAAAATTGTGTGGAACTGGTTTAAGTAATTTCTCCGTATCATTGCTTCCCAGATTCAGGGAGGCCAAATGTGTTTTAACTTTTAAGCTATGAAGAAAGTCAACTATTATGGGCGGCATGAATGGCACACAGAAGAAGGGAGGGGGCTTTAAATTACTACTCCTTACTTGGCATCATGTTTTGAATGTCTAAACTACAGGTTAATTATTGGAACATCCTTTTTGCATTCTGTCATCTTGAGTATGCTAAATTTCAGTGTAGTTTTATAGTTGGATTCATTCTGTTTCCTGTGAAGACGAAAGGTTGTTGGTTTTGAATAAAAATAGTGAACCATTGGGCAGTACTAAAAATAAGACGAAGCATTCACCAAATGGGGAGAGAATAATATTTTAGAAGAAAGGGATCAGCATGTGGGTGTCAACTAGCTTGGTTAGTGAGGCCTTTGGAGGTTGGTGCTAGCCTGCTAGGGATGAGTTACCTACGTCAGCCTTTAGGCCTTCCTTTTTGCCACGACCCCAAAAAAAACAAAAAAATTAATGGTTTGCTCATTGACTTCGTGCATATCTTCGCACAAAGTGTAAATAAATAAATAAATAATTGGCCATATCTCCATATAATGCTGTCATTTTCCCATGTCCATTTATTGTTTTGCTCTCTTCCAGAGAAAAGATGCGAGGTTGGGTGGTGCAACAAGCACCGGTGAGAAGTCAAGTGGAGTGAAATCAAGTAGTACACCTTCAACCCCGCAAGCAGATAGTGTCAATTTCCATGCAGAATCCAGACT
>NCQV01093941.1:2217-16219 GCA_002740545.1 Lophocereus schottii | reverse complement strand
TATGAACAAAATTAAGTAAAGAAACTTAAAATACCATTAGGAAAAAGTTATAGCGAATAGACAAAAAAATATGTGCAAAATATAAATAATTTACACAATTGTATTAATTAAACTAAAGAAAAAAACTATCAATAACCTAAAGTTTAGACTTGTATGAGATTAAAGTACTATAGATTAGAGGAGGAAATGATTGACATATATTGTTATTTTTTATAATATGAAGATAAAAATATAAGATTTAGTGTAATTAGTTAAATTATTAATATTTTTCTTCACATTAATGGGTTGTTATTAATTTTCATTGGGTATAGTCATTAATTAATATGATGAAAATCTAACAAAAAGAATTAGATAATTTTATCAAACATTAAAAAAATAATTCTATGAGAAAGAGGGATAGAGAGCGGGGGGAGAAAGAGGGATCACGTGTAAACAAATAATTTTAGATAAATATTAAAAGCTAATTGGGTAGTTTTCACACTAGGGATAGAGAAGATAGGTAGTTTTTATATTAAACTCGTTAATTCACTCTCATGCATGTATTGAGGGAGGGAATCATTCTTAAGCCCTTATACATTTTAGCATTTATAATATAAAGAGTTCTTTTATTTATCACAGGTCGGCTACTTTTATCGCATAAAACAAAAAGTTATCTAATTAAATATTTTATTTATTCATAACGCTTAAATATCAAATTTCATTGAGAAAATAAATCACTTGAATTAATATGTATGTAACATGGTAGCTTTCAATTTAGAGGTCATTGTAACTTTTGGATATGTCTACATTGCAAATGAATGAATATGTCAAAAGATTGTAGTTTTCATATTGAAATCAACCAAATGATCATTAATAGGGACCTCGCAACCATTTTTTTATTTGATTCTCAAAAATGATGAGTTAATCTAATTGATTTCTACTCGTATTCTCAAAAAATATCCAGATATTCGAAATCGAGAACCATGGCACCATTTTGGGGGGGAGGGGATCCAAAAAGTACTACAAAGGGTAATATATCATAATTACAATAGAATGGGGGAGAGAAAAATCGAAAATAGGACATAATATATTTAAGATCTTAGTCTTAACCACTGTCCTAAGGCAGTAAGGCCTCATTGGTATATTACCAGTCTAATTAGAAAATAACGAGGAACCAATTTTTTTTGGGGGGGTAAGAAAAATAAGCATACAATCTAAACAAGGAACCAACTGTGAGTCAGCCACTGCCCGCCTTTTTAGCTATTTCGTTTTTCTTTTTGAAATTTATTCTTTAGAAAATAAAGGTTCTCTTTTTAAAATAGGGGATAGCCATTATGACTTTTCTAATATTGACATGTGAAGATTAGATATATCAGTTTCGAGAGCTAAAAAGTTCATGTTATGTAGAGTGGGCCCCTAATAAAAAAAATCATAACCTTTAACATTCGATAATACAATTGTTAGTTTCGATATCGTAAATTTTAGTTTGAATAATCGGTTTCTAAACCTTATTCTTCTTATTTATATATGTATGTATGTGAGAAATAATGTGAACATGGACAAAATAGTGGAGACAAATCTTTTGTATAGTTGGACATTCTTTTCTGAAGCTTTGCTGGTCAAAATATTATTGAAAATCTACTTCCTGTTAAAGGAATTTTTGGTTCAAGGGAATGGAACAAAAAGTACGAGCAAGAGCAGCGACTCTCTAACGACGCATCATAGGCGGAGAACAATTGTAAGACGTGACACTCGATAGAGTTTGGTTGGCTTGTTGTCCTCCTTTCTGAGTAGAACATTTGTATATAAATATTTTTGTCTTACTTTGATAATAACGCTGCCTTTGTATTTGAAACCTATCGGAAAAAAAAAGTGTGCTATAGAAAGAGTTCCAAAAAAGTCAAGCTTTCTGTGAAGATATATTCCACTATTTTAGCATTCAGTGAGGCAATTCAACCTTTCAAAAGACTTTAGGCATGTTGGGGTTAGATTTAGATGAGGTGTTCCACTTGATCAGTAAATTACTAAATGCGGTCCGAAACTGATGTGTTCATCTTCATCTATCAATGTTTGCATGTTTGGCTATCGAAGAATTCTTTGCTGCGCTATAAGGTACTTGTATGAGTCTGAATTAAGAGAAAGGGGGATCAATGTGCGAGTCCACTGCAGATCGATTCTGGAGGCACGCCATCCCACTGTGAATTCTGTATGAGCACGAGTTTTGTATGAGCATCATATCAGCCCGGATTAGGTCGGGCTCGGATTGAGCTTTTAAATGAGTTGAGAATTTATCGACTTGAACCTAACCCGTTTATTAAACAGGGTGAAGTACCTATTTAATTTTTAAACGGGTTGACTTTCTTAACCTATTTAAGATAAACACGTCGAGTTTAGCCGCCTAATTACCCATTTATGCGTTTAACATTTTCAACTAATGCATAATTGCATACCGTTAAAAATCAAGTTTACATATCACATTAAACAATTATTCTCTAAAGCTCATTTGATTCATCATAATTCAAATTTTTACAAAATTTTTGTATTCTTAGTTATTCTAATAAAAAGAACAATAGATAAATGACAAATAGAAAAATAAGTTGACTTGTTTAACCTATTTAATTAAACGGGTTAAATAAGTACTTTTTCGTGTCGAGAATCTTGATTTGAACCTAACTCATTTAATTAAACAGGTTGAACGTGCCAACCTGTTTAATCGGTGATCACGTCGTGTCAGCTTTGCCCAACTCTATAATTAAAGGTGTGTTTTTAATTTTAATAAAAAAAAGTAAGTGCTAAATTTTTATATTATTGGGTCTTAAACAAACGAGTTATGCATATAAGTTTCAATGAAATTTCAACCCAAAATCAATTAGCAATTGACGAAATAACTCACAAACTTTATATATTCAAGCCATTTCAATTTATCAATGTAAAATAATAAACCCTATTTTCACACTCTAACACGTCCCCTCATATTTGGGTTACTAATAAGACCTAATACGTGCACATAATTCTTAATTAAACAGAAACGATGACAAATTAAGATCGAGCAGTCCGCTCTAACACTGTGTTCTTTTTGTGAGTAAATTTGGTTCTCAATTTCACTTCATTACATTCCATTTCGTTTCATTCATTCACATTTCTTACAAATAAATATTACTCATTTCCACTTATTTCTATTCCTTTTCATTTCCTCCCATTCCCACAAGTCTTTCCCATATATTAATATCGGTAATTTCATCTTTCTCCCATTTCATTCCATTCATTCTCATTCTATTCCAGTTGTTCTCATTCTTTCGTATTATTTCATGCACTTGTAAGAAAAATACAATTTCTTTTCAATCTGTTCCAGTCTTTCTCACTTAATTTTCATTCATTCACATTCCATACTTATTTCATCCATACGAAAATAATGTATCTAAAAAACTCCAAAACCATCAACTCACTGTAAGAATAGCTTCCGTTTCTATTTCTTGTTTGCATATAGTCACTTTTTAATTTGATCAACATTAATATTGTTTTATGAAATGCTCTCCCCATTTTTTGGGTGGGGGAGCTGCCACTAACTTCTTGCTTCTGTATGGTGGAGTGTTGGGCGGGGGATTGATCATTATTTAATCGAGTAATTGACCGACTGATCGATGAACGACAAAGAGATACGGTTGGACGTGTGGGCCACGCCGAACCCAAATTAGATCAAGCCATCTCCATGGAAACCATGTCACGTTGTCTCTCTGTTTCTCTCTTTTGACTTTTGCCTTGTGTCGTCTAGGCCCCGCAGAACAATGAATGAGGTGTCCCAACTGATTTCATGAAACTGCATTTTAAGGATTTTTCCTTTTTTTTTGGTCGGTCGTTTAAGTTTGGATTATTTATTATTTGGTCCAAATTCAAACTGAATTGAAATCCAGCTTGGACCGGATCAGATTAGATCGAATCAAATAAATTCGGTCCGATCCACAGTCCAAAAATTTTTTTGTTTGATTTTCGATCCGGTCCACTAGTTCGTATCGATGACCATTGATTGAATAAAAAAAATTTGAAAACCGATTTTTTACTTGTTCAATTTTAATTTTATTTTGCAACTTATAATTTCTCAAATGCTCAAGAATATTGGCTTGTTTTTCATTGTGAAAATATGTTGAAAAGGTTCATATTGAAAAGAATATAAGATGTTCATATTGTAAAATTTGCTAGTGTGACAATTCGGTCCAGTCCTATCTATTCTTTCAGTCCGATCCCGGTCCGATTTTTGACTTATTTGATCCGGTCCATGGTCTATAACTTTCCTCTTATTCGATCCTCGGTCGAACCGGATCTAATCCGGTCCAGTCTGAATTTAGACTGATGAACACTGTTAGTTTAAGTTTTTCTCTGCTCAAAACTTCATTTAAATTAAATATATAAGGCAATCTATATTATACTATTCGTTAGAATTCTAGGAGTATGTCTTAACGTGAAACTTATAATCCATGCATTTACATGTATTTGTCATATACCTAATACGTGTACACTTATGAAGTGTGGTTATATATTCTTATGATTTGAGAAATTGTGAACATAACTAAAAAAGATAGTTGAATTCTAAGATAATCCCAACTATTATATTCATTTTAATCACCAATAATCTCAACTATGGTAACAAATACAACTCTCCCAAGAGTTACAGAGGGAACCCTTCTTTAATATAACAAAGCAATTACCATTTACTTGCATATACCTACGTGTTCTTTACCTTACATTTGTATAAATGGTATATAAAATGCTCACGTATACTTGTAAATCTGACTGTAATTTTCAAAACTCATAACTAATTGCAAATATATTGTAAAAGTCTGCATTTTGTTGCAAGCTTTATTTTTTAAGATTGTACAAACAATATGACTATAATTTCTATGTACATATGTTTATGTGTGTATTTTTTTTGTTTTTGTTTGGGGGGAGGGGGGTTGTCATACATTGTATGTGTATGTGTGGGTATGTAATTTTAGTCACTATATGATGGGCGCCAGCGATGATAAGTGACTTGTCTTGTATTTGTAAAAGTAAAGCCAATTTTCACTCTATTTTGATGTTAAATACTTAAATATAGTGTTCAGCTCGTTAATTTTTGCGATCATCTATCAAAAAAGGCCATTGTTTTACATTTAACGTGTAGTTCTTTAAAAAGGGAAGGAAGAAGGTTGTTTAATGTGTGAATAAAACCAACAAGGTTAGTTCAAATGGTTTGACATTTGTTCCCCTCAAGTAATATTTGAAATTCAAGTCTTGTGAATAGGAAAGATCTGTGATGGGAGGATTTTACCTCTTATTGAGCTAGCAATAACTCGACTCCAGTAAAATAGATGATCCAATCCCAAAAATGCACAAACGACAATTGTGTTTACGGACATGATTGATTGCGAGATAACTTGTTTACTTCTCTACCATCCCCAATTATTGGAAGTTCTTGTTTCATTCAAAGGTATTGATGCCGACCAAGAAGTGTGTTTCACATTTGAATTATAACTCTATGGATTCTATTGTATGATTAGCATTACAGCATTTGGAAAATCAATAATTAAACTAGTGGACATTATTTTAGGTCATTTAACGAAGTGGACATTATTTTAGGTCATTTAAACGACGATAGAGATGATATTTCCAGCGTAGAAGGTGTACATGTTATCAAGATTGTTTTGTATATGCATATATCAATTCTATATAGTTTCCTAATGGAGGTGTTTGGTAAACGGTTTTTTAAAGAACTTTTTAGCCAAAAAGAGTTTTTTTGATCAAAATTAACTGTTTGACCAAGTAAAAAAGCTAATCTGAGCATTTGTATTAGCTTTTTGAAGAATTAACTTTTTATCTCACAACTTTATCAGAAACAATTAATTTTATCAAATAGTTTTTCGACAAACAACACATTCAAACAGTTAATACAACAACTAATTCAAATAGTTAACGGCTAATACAAATAATTAATAGATAACAGTTAGTTGTCAAACAGGGCCAATAACTCGACCCTGCCCCCAAAAAGTGTACCACCATCAAAAACGTTGTTGACATCTAAATAAGTTATTTCTCATTAACATTAAAACGCATAGGACTAGTGTTACTCCCGCTCCATTGCAAATAGGGGTAATTGTCACGTTGTTGGAAATATACCTAACATATAATTTAACCAAAACTATCCTTTTAATAATCTATCACAATGTTGAATAATTCCTACATATCAAATTCTTAGGGTCTCCTCCAAAGAGGTAATTGTTGTTTCGTTTGTGAACAGTTTTATTTTATTTTTTGTTTTTTGGTTTTTGAAATATGATGATCCAAATTTTGAGGATGGTAGAAACCAATAATTAACTTTAACACATAGCCGCCTACATTTTGAACTTTAACGATACTTATTTTAAGTTATATAAGGTCATTTTAGATCGTATTTTTCAGATAATTTGAAATGATAGTACCTCTAAAACAACGCAGACATATGAAATTCAAAGTATCTAGATTTGTTTTGAAGTTTAAATTGTCTGAAAAGTATAATGCAAAATATGTCCAAAGTTGAGAGCACTGGAAGCTATTTCTTAAAGTCAGATTATTGATTTTCACCAATCTTAAAATTTGGATTACGATATTTCTATTTATTTTTTTTAATTTTTTGCATCAGGAAAAAATATGTGGTTGAGCACATGAAGTGGTGCCCTATTGGTTCAGGCTAGGGGTGGGCAACGGACTGGACTGGACTGGACCGGTTTGGATAAGCCCATTAACTAAACGGATTAGGTTGGGTCTAGTACATTTGTTAATGGGCTGGGTTAGATTATGGACCAAATAAACCCGACTCGCCCATGACCCGCCCATTACGACCTAATGAGTGTTTTTTGTTAGTTAATTTTTTAACTAATGTATTTGTAATTTTTCAACCAAATTAAACTAGTCTAAATTCAAAGTTAGAAAATACACAATCAAACTAATAAATAGGTTGGGTAAAGTTGGCCCATGGGCGGTCCGCTTTGAGTCCGTTTAAAAACGGAACAAACTTATGCAAAACAACGGTTTATGATAATTATTGTTATATACAAAGTGTTGATAATGAGGTTAACTAATTGGAACATATAAACTAGTGTGTTAATTAGTTAAAAAATAATGGGTCACTAAACGGGTCATTAATGGGTTCGCTCAGTCCGACCCGTTAATATACCTTAATGGACTGGCCCATTAATGACTCAATCCCTTATTAACCCAATCCTTTATTAATTATATTTTAAACGGACCGACTGTTTAACCCATTGGGTACTCAGTCTGTTATCCACCCCTAGTTGAGGCCATTGACTGATTATTCTGTACCCTCCATGCACCCAAAACAATTTTCAGTGGAGGGCCCATTAGGAAAACGGGCCTCCCTTTAAAAGGCCCAAGCCCAATACTCAAAACTAATTAAAGCTAAAACCCTAAATTTTCCCAAACTAAAAACGAATCGTGACCGTTGGTTATTCAAACAATCCAAGGGCTCCGATAGAAACCCTAACTATATCAAATCAAACCCCTTGCTTTTCCAAATTTCCTCTTCTTCCTCTTTCTGTTACGCTGTGGCCCTTTCATCAATCGGCGGGAGCCTCTCAGCTTCAACATCCAGGTTCTCTTCCACTCTCTCTCCTCATTGTTTTTTTTTTTTTTTCCCTTTGGTTTTTTGTTTTCAGTTTTTTTTATAACGTAATCTAGATTGGGATTTTATTTGTGTGAAATCTGAAGGCTGATTTCCTTTGATTTGCATTGGAAAATTGTGCATTTTGGATCAGCTTGTTCTTCTTTAGGAGTTTAGTCATTGCGATTGGTTGAAAGAGGGATTGTTCTTCGATATTGATTGCTGTTATTGCCTGTAATATGAGTTTGTGTTTGGTTAGTACTGCTGTGAACAGTGAGTAATTGCGGAGGTGGACAAGTTTGAATGGTTATGGATATTGGAATTTGGGATCCATTAACGTATGACTTGGTTGCCTCATTAGGGATCAAAGCAAGTGTTTGGTTACCCAATGTCATGGTTGCCTCGATAGTATTTACTATTAGGTGTTGTGTGCCTCCAGGTTTTGGCTTCATGTGTTATGGGATACTGCATGCATGAGGTAATGACCGCATGAGGGAATGAACGCATGAGGTAATGCATGAAGTCATATATATGGGACACTCTATGCAGGAGGTAATGATTGTATATGGGATTGGAACTGAGGTCTCTAGTATCACCCTCCTTAATCCAAGGAAAGAAAGATTTGTGAAAGTTAAGTTCGATAAACCCCATTGTGAACTTAGCTTAATAGATTAGTTCTTATCCTGCATGGCAAAACTGGCATAGGAAAAGAATCTGATTATATTTTGGGAGAAACTTTAGGATTCCTTCATTGCAAATCAAGCAAAATAGTGATTGCAGCAAAGTTCCATTATGATATAGAAGGGCGAAGGGGACCTTGCACTGCCCAAAATTTACTAAAGGTTGTGGAGGTTTGGGAGAAAATCGTTAACCGGAAACAATCAAATCTTTTTGCTATTTACCTATTTCTGTCCGGTTTCTAGTTGTCCGCACTGGTCCCAATGTACATTGGTAAAGTTAGTCTGATAAGGCATAGCCAAGTCGCGGATCACATTTTCATGCAGGTGCAAGTGTCGATTATGTTGGTAACTACACTTTGTAACCCCTATACATTTCTGGTGGTTCTTTTGTCGTCGGGTGTCATTTGGCCTCGTGCTCACTTTCTCTGTTACTTGGGAATTCTGTTGTGTAGACTCATTAGAGTATGCATTTGGGGGTTACTTTTTACACATTCTATTACATGGGACTCCGTTGCTGTGGACTGACCACATTGCTATCTTACAGGTAATGGCTCCAAAACATCCAAACACCGGCCTTTTTGTTGGCCTTAACAGGGGTCACATCGTCACCAAGAAGGAATTGGCTCCAAGGCCATCTGACAGAAAAGGGGTAAGCAAGTGGATTGTCCATCCGAATCATTCAGTACTGTTAATCCGTTGGATTCTGAATTAATATTCAGTATATCTATATGAAACTAAGTTGAGTGCTTTGTTGGGTTGCTCTGCTACAAACTCGGTGATTTGAATGACATAATTAAGTATAATTCTGTAACACAGAAAACCAGCAAGAGGGTCCATTTCGTGAGGAGTCTCATCCGAGAAGTAGCTGGTTTTGCTCCTTATGAGAAGCGGATAACTGAGCTTCTCAAGGTTGGTAAGGACAAACGTGCGCTAAAGGTGGCCAAGAGAAAGCTCGGAACTCACAAGAGGGCAAAGAGGAAGAGAGAGGAGATGTCAAATGTACTCAGGAAAATGAGGTAACTGGCTTCTGACTGGATATGCACCTCGTAACTTTCATGACACAGGAATGGTGTAAATGGCTTAGAACCAAATCTGATGAATTGTTGCTTTGACTTTGTTTTCAGGTCTGCTGGAGGTGCAGAGAAGAAGAAGTGATGTTCTATAAGTTTTTTTTCTTTTTTCAGTTTTTCATCTTAACTTTGTGGTAGCAGTAGCACCGGAGTGTTTCTTTCTCCTGTGGTTTCAGGCATACTGTTGAAAGTTGAATTGAAATTTTGAGAATTCTGACATCTTAATGATGATATCATTTATGGCTTTGGCGGTGAATTATTAGTCATCTGTTGCTGTTTGGGTTAGCAGCTAGCTGTGTTTAGACCTAGCAAAACTGACCCGAGATGCGAAATCCGAACCGAACAACCCGGATCCATACACAACCCGACATTCGGAATATGCTCAGCCGAAAGTGGAGCTTAAACCTGAATTGGCCCGAATTGAATCATATTCGACCCCAAATTTTCTTGAAAGTTGTTCATTTTTGCATGACAAGCATGTTAGATCAAAAATTTGTTGATCCGTAGTTGATCCAAACTGAAGTTCGCCTTGTCCAAACCTACCCAAATTGTTACTTAACTCGAAACATGACTAACCTAAACTTAACCTGATTTGTACCGAACGAATGACCTATTTGCTAGGTATAGTTGTGTTGCTGTCTTGTTGATGCTTGCCCATGATCGGGGGATCCTTTAATTTTTTTGGTCGTTTGATTATTTTGTTTTAAGAAAGCCTCCCTAAATTTTTGGGTTGTGGAGTATATGATTAGGAATGGATGTGGGGCAGATTGAGTCATACTTGTATCCATATTCATTTTCAAATGTCATACCCATATTTATTAGATTTTGGATGGTTATACTTATGTCTATATCCATTGGCCATTGGGATTTTTGGATTTACAAGTTTTACTTGAATATATGTAAAGTGTGCAAAGTGATATTCATATTCAACCTATACTTGTATACATATTATATTTGCTTAGCAATTTCAAGGGACGTTATCAAAATTCACATCTAAATAAACTTCGGAAGGTAAAATTGTAAAGAAATTTAATTTTACATTTCTGAATAAATAAATGCCATGCACTTAGAGTTTTTTGTTTTGGGTTTTTACTGTATTTTAATAATCTTTTATTAGCAAATCGGGTTCACAATTGGATGTGAATTTTAAGAATATATATACCATAATCATATTTATTTTCAAACGCAATATCCATATTTATCCTCATTTGAAGTTCATTTTCATCGTTGCGCAATGAGATAACTTTGATCGAATTCTTTGACTACAGGTAATACTTCTATCCCTGTATCTTACATGCGCTGTATTATTGGATTTAGCTTTTAAGTAACCTGAAAACAGGGCTTGAAGTAAGACCATCAGATTTCAATACTTTCACAGTGAGCGTAGGCCCGGACCAATCGGCATGTATCGCCAATTTTCCGCTGCCGACTTGCTGCTCCAAGCACCAGCACACCAATGAGGTTTAAGGGTATGTTCCTTACGTGGATAAATTTTAAAATATTAATTTCAATTTATTTTAATCTACTTCAATTCACTTCAATCTACCTCAATTCACTTTCAGTATTTTAATCAAGTTTAATTTATTACATAAAGAAAATTTAACCAACTTCAATTGTCTTCAACTTACTTTACCCTTTTATCCATCTCAATTTGCCCACAAAAAGAACAAGCCCTAAGTACCCTGAAGAGATGGCTTAGTAGGGGATGAGTCCCATTTTAACGAAGCGACTTGAGTTTAAATTCTAGAATGATTCTCATGAGATATAAGTCAAGTTTTTAAAAAGTTCTTTTCATATCTGGTCATGATTGAGCAAGAGCACTTTTGAAATTATGTTAACCTAGCTATCATTACGCATGGAACCAGCTTTTTTGTTTTTAGGGGAGGGATGAATACGAGTAATTTTGAAAACAAAATAATTAGTGTTTTGCTACAAAACACTGTATAAGTGTTCTGTTTTGACTAAAATATCATATTATTATATTTTTAAATTGAAAACATATTATGATTAAATAGTGTAAGCATATTAGTATATTATAACTTATAAATTATATATAATAATCTTTTTATCTATAATTTACAACATTTCTAAATTCCCTGTACCATATGTCCTTGCCGATATAGTTAATTCGATTAGGGTGTCAAATAATATGTATATTTAAAACTAGTAATTCATAATTAAGTATAATCTTTGAAAATTTGATGATTTTAAATCATAAAAGATGTTAATTTAGAATGAGACAAGACATTTAAAAGTGTCTTACGACAATATATATATCACTACTCATTTTGAAATTTCATTAGCTTAAAGGTGATCAGATATAAAAATACATCCTTTTTGGACCCACATTATCAATTTATGCGTAAAGTACCCATAATTAGGAGTCAGCTACGTTTGATGCCCAAAAATGTTATCCATGTTTTCCAAAGGCTGTAAACCTGCACGACCATGGGCAACTGGGTTAGCACCTAGCACTTTTTTTATTTTTCTTACCTAAGTCAGGTTATATCGTTTTTGACTTATTTTATGAACTTATTTAAATTTATTCTAAATTAACTGAACTTATTTCAGCTAAATTTGATTTATCAGAATTTAATTTTACTAAATTAAGTTTATCTAAATTTAATTCTTCCTTAAAAATTATGTTGGATATGGTATGGTCACAGTCCTCTTACGTGTAAATAGGGTAAGGGGACACAGAGCAAGCCCATAGTATGCCCACTACTCTTCCTTATACGGTAGATTTGCTCCTTAAATTTAAACTTGAGTAGAGTTTGTACTAAGCAAACACTCAGCCACGGTAATGTATATCATAGTGTGTACTCCTACTTACCACATATATATGTATTTTTCCAGCGTCTATTTGTCATATAGATAATTTTTAAAATATAGCACTGATGTAACTTGTAGGAGTATGTACTCTTAAGAGTATAATATAGGCTCAACCAGTACTTTGTAATAGTTCACTCACATTGATAATATATACCTAATTCGATAACTCAAATTCGTCGTAAAAGGGGAAACAAGTAGTATAGATTATTACGATTTGTCTAAATTTTTACAAGATTTTCATATTGCAATATTGTCAAAGCTGATTCCCTATTTTCCTAAATTTGAGAATTTGAAACTAGTATATTAATATAGATATATTTCTTAGTGAAAAGAATCTACTCCTTGAGTCTACACATATACAAGCAATGCCACGCAAGTCAGTTAGCATCTCATTTAATGCTCTCAACTCTCAGCACAATTTCCGGCCCCCAAAACCCAAACCAGCATCCGTTTCACCACATGAAGCAGCACAGTAGCAGTAATTTGATTGGGTAAAAACAGGTCATAGTCAACACACACACAGTCAACCCCACCTTTTCGCTACAACCTGCAAATGAAACATAAAAGTCGACGCATGCAGTTCGAGATTGTAATTCAAATATTCAATAACAATCCCCAGAAATGTTAACAGTCGAATTGGCTGACACCGGTATGCCCTTTCCTATTTCAACAGTTGAATTTGCATTTGCACCCCAATATTCAACCAAATTACACCCCCCAGGCCTCTTTCTCTCACTCATATTTTCTCATGGGTTCCACTCTTAAGGTTGCAACCCTATTTCTCATCTTAATTGTGACCTCCTTTATTGTGATTCCTAGCGAAGCCATACGTGATGCGTCTCCTAAACCGAAGAATTTCGAGATCAAAATGGGAGAGATGAAGATGAATGAGTTTGGTGGGTATCCATCTCCAGGGTTCGACGGGATTCCAGTTCCACCCTCTGGTCCTTCTGAAAGGTCAAACAACAATACTGTTCTCGGCAATTAATTGTTGTTCCTTCCATTTTATTGATCATTAATAATTACCAATTATATTATGTTATATTATATATGTCGTCATAAACTTGCTTTTATGTGATTTTCCCTGTTATTTATGTATGATCATGCATGTTGGAAGTTAAGTTTATGTGTTAGCATTTCTCATCCTCTTTATTATCTACTTAGGAAGCCTTCTAATGAGTTACCATGTACAAGTTGGTCTTAAGATATTGTACGTATCGAAAATTAGGAATGAGAAAATCGAAAGAAGTCCTCTCTTTTGATTTTCTTTTCCTTTGCTGTCATTTCCTTTTACTGCCAATTGACAGTTATATCTTTCTTTTGGATATATATTTTCTCCATTTGTAAGAACTGAGTTCCTCCTATCAATCCTCTTTCTCCTCTCCTTTGATGGGGGCAAATTATTATGTACATCCGGGAGCACGTGTTCATAGGTCTATTATATATATATTTTTTGAGGTGTATTTGTCATATATTTTATATTTTAATATATATTTACTTATGTGTCATATGGGAGCACATACACTCCAGTGTATAATATAGGTTGTGCCCTCAAAAAAAAAAAAAACGGTAGGTAAATTAAGAATCACCGTACCATGCACATATTAAGGTTGTAGATTTTCAATCATAGTATTTGGAGTAATGTTTAATATTATTCCAATTAAGATATTTTGTGTTTGGCACACTAATGTTTGATGAATAAGTATTTTAAGTAATATTTGTTAGTGTTTTAAGCAGTACATATGTTCATACAAAAAGAGAGTATTTTCTTAAAAAATAATTCAATTAGTTTTGACTTCTAAAACTAGCCT
>NCQV01093929.1:0-10858 GCA_002740545.1 Lophocereus schottii | reverse complement strand
CGTGTCGGGTTCAGGTCGGTAATCGTGTCGGGTCAACTTTTTCCAGCTCTAGATGATAATATTCAAGGGTTGATAGATTAGAAAAGAATAAACAATGAGGTTAAATTCTTTTCAATCGCCTACTCACAAGACACTACATGCTATTTTGAGAGTATTAAACTAAGCCAAATTGAAGGCAAAACAGAAGAAAATTGAACGTAACAAAGTCAAAGACACTTGTAATCAAGTTGGCTTCAACTTCTTGTATTGGCGCCATTGGATAAATTCATCCCTCAAGACAACGTCAAAGTAAAGTTGAATGCATTCAAGGTTATTTCGGGATAATTTTCATATTATAGCCATCAAGTCCAAATAAACCACTTATCTTCATAGACTTCACAATTTATTCACTTCATAAACATATAGCTATAATACATTATTTTGATATCATATCAAAATTTTCCCATACAATACCCATTATAAATATATATGATTATAGATCTCTTTAGATCTCATAATCAAAATTACACATACAACAGCCTCAAGACTGTTATCGTATTTTATTGAACAACAAATCAACATAATGTTGATTACATCAAGATTGAACAACAAATCAACATAATGTTGATTACATCAAGAAAAAACTAGCATAAAATACACACCATAGTCATTACATCCCTTTTACAATCATGTCTCTATCTCCGTCGAACCCTCAATTGACACATAAATAATTAGCTTCTTTGTATCAGACGAAATAGAATCTTTAGATTGTTTATGTAAAAATTCGATTTGATGGATACGTATCTCAGTTTGTCACAGACGAACTCAGTGTCAAATTAACTGAGACTTTTAGGCAGGTGTAGGTACGCTTTTTCTAAAGACTCTATTCACCCTCATATACAATAGGGCTGCCTGAATAGGTATTTGGGATACAAAGAAGCCTCCTCTATCTGCATGCACTCATGAAGATAGGACCTTAAGTGTCCAAAATATGATAGAAATTCTCGGGATTATGGTGATAGTATAACTCTCTTGATTATGCATCTCAAGACATACCAATACATGCCAATATTATTCATATTTATAGAGTTCATCATGCCTCTTCATGAAAGGATAACATTATTTCATATATACCACTTCAAAAGGGACGTATCTCTTCACAAATGTATCATTTCATTAAAAAGCATAAGTTTGTTAACCATCCAAGCTAACTTGTACCCCATCATAAATAATTAATCAAATCAATTACTTACCAAAAGGTGCATTACAATAATTAATTATCAAGATAATTAATTATTACTTACGTATAATCAAACATATATTTCCATAATCATTTTTATAGAAATAATTATTTTATTAAATTTCCACTTTTGTGGAAATTACTCCAACAAGGTTTTGGTCAATTATGAGAAAATGTGATTACGTGCTTCATGAATGCATGGAAGGTGCTATTGTGAGAATCATATGGGTGTAACAAAACTAGGTAAATGGATGGGGGTACTTCTTTCATTTCAGAGATGCTACCACTTATTATTTTCTTTATTAGTTGAAACATGATTGGTAATTTTTGTTGGCCTTCTCATATAGACTTTTAGGCTCCGCTTAAATCTTGAAAATTTTGGTAGAAAGAAAGAAATTGAAAAAGTTACTTTTTTTCTTGTGTTTGGCTTAGAGAAAATTACAAAGAAAAAAGTATGGAGGCCGCGCTAAAAATTCCAATTATTTCGACGGAAAATGCTGACTAAAAAAGAGACCGTCACACAGGTCGACGGACATGCCAATGGATAGACCAGAAAAGCGAACAGCGGCGGAGGATGCTCCGACGGACGCGTAATCTATCAAAATTTCCTACAGAATCTAGGCGTTCTATCGGAATTCCGACAGGTGTCCGACGGAATGTCCGTCGGAACCCTGGTCAANTTTGGTCAGATCGGTGCCAATTTTTTTCAAATTTTTTTAAAAAATAATTCCGACGGAATATTCCGTTGGAATATAGCGTCCGACGGAATATTTCATCGGACACATTTTAAAAACCCCAGCCCGACTTTCTTTCTTCATTTCGGGCGTTTGAGAGTTCAAAGAGAGAGAGAGAGAGCCGAGAGCCGAGCGTCCAACCGCCGCCGCCGCCACCCTCAACCCGCGGCCGGTCATCCTCACCTTCCACCACCATTTGTGACCCTTTTCATCTTATAATTTCATGTAAGTGATGTTAGTTTTGTTTGTAGTAGATTTTTTGATGGATTTGATAAATTTGAGCTACAATTTAACAATTATGTGATAATTTGTGATGGTTGTAGAAATTTTATTGAGTAATTTGTTGATTTTGGATTTTCAATTTGGTTGTGTTGATGTGAATGTGAAAGTAATTATTAAGTATTATTAGTAATTGTTGGGTGTTGTAAAAATTGAATTGAAAGTTATTTTTTGTAATTTATGATGTGTAATTTTGAATTTGCAAGTATATAGAATTTATTATTGAAAATGGAAGTTTGATGTAGATAACTTGTGGATTTTATGTTGGTTACAATTAATAATGAATATTTAGAAAAATAGTATATTATTATGTAATAAATATCGGAATGTGAGATGTTATGATGTATGATTTGGATAATATATGTGCTTTTTATTTAGTACGTTAGACCTACTTGTAATATATTAAGTATAAAATTTGGATAATATTTGTAATTAGTAGATTATTTCGTATGTTAGACCTAAAATTTAATAAATTAAATGAAAGTATATTTTGGATAATATTTGTAAGTTGGATAATAAATTTGTATTATTTTGTAAATGTTTAAATATTATTTATTGTTATGTAGATTAAATAATAGCATATTATTACCTAAATATTTGAAGTTTTAATTTTTGTGGCTGATTAATATGAAGGATATGGGTCATAAGAGAAAACATATTGCGAAAGAAAAAAAATCACGTTATTGTTGCTGTGAATGTCTTTATTGTTGGTGTGAATGTCATAAGTTTGGACTGCAATTTCTGACATTCGAACAGGTTTACATCCTGACCTAATTGTCATAATGTCTTATTGTTGTACATCACATGTTGAACATAGTGCATGACGATGTAGTAGAATAATATGTAAATAATTGATTTAACTATGTCTGAAGAAAAATGTAATCATTATGTCCATTATTATTATAAATAAAGAATTAACATATACATTTGTAATGGTCTACAGTGGATAATATGGATGGACAACCCCATCGAAGCTGGATGTATAAAAGATTTTTACCGGGTAGAAAAGGGTATAGACAAGAATTTTTAGACGGAGTTGAATTGTTTGATCAATTTGCAAGAAGCCAAGTGAAGTTCATAGATGATGAACATTATAGATGTTCTTGTGCCAAATGTCAGAACAGAGCTTATAGAGAACCTGATCATGTGAGATTACACTTGTACCAAAACGGTTTTGTTAAAGGCTATTGGTACTGGACATCTCATAGGAAAGTAGAACCTACTTCATATGACAATGTCGGAAGTAGCAATGCACAAAACTTGTTTAAGCATCTGGTTTCAAGTCCTATACACGTTGATAACACTGAACCATTTGTGGATCATGTTGAAGCAATGGTGAATGATGTGATGATTAATAATGAAGTTAGTGTCAATGAGGAACCAAATGCAGAAGCTCAGACATTTTATAATATGCTTCAAGCTGCGCAGAGACCTTTATGGGATGGGTGCAGTAACCAAACTAAATTGTCAAATGCCGGCAGATTCATAAGTATGAAATGTGATTACAATATGCCTCAAAATTGTTTGAATGAGTGATGCAATTAATGCATGAGAGCTGTCCGACAGACAATCGTGTCCCCAGAAATTACTCAGAGTTGAAAAAGAAGGTTTGAAGTTTGGGTTTAGATGTGCAAACCATTAATTATTGCCGCAATGGTTGTATGTTGTGCTTTAAGGAGGATTCAGCACTTGAAAAATATAAGTTTTGTGATTCACCAAGATGGAAGCTAAAGAAGTCAGGCGATAATGAGAAACCAAGACCACATGCAAAAATGCTCTACTTCCCGTTGACAACTAGGTTGTAACATCTTTACGCCTCAAGAAGCACAGCTAAACACATGAGGTGACATTATAACAATAGGTATGAGGATGGTGTTCTTTGTCACCCTTCAGATGGGGAAGCATGGAAACATTTTGATCGCAAACACTCAAATTTTGCTTCTGAGCCTCGTGATGTAAGACTTGGTTTGTGTGTGGATAGGTTTAGCCCATTTTCATAATCTACATGGCTTTATTCAACTTGGCCTGTCATTGTGACACCTTACAACCTTCCTCCTGAAATGTGCATGACGACGCCATATATGTTCTTAACTTGCATTATACCTGGACCAACAAATCCGAAGGACAAAATAGATGTGTACTTACAACCTTTGATTGATGAGTTGAAAAGTCTATGGGATGGTATTCAAACTTATGACATTTCAATGAGGTAGAACTTCATTATGAGAGCTGCATTAATGTGGATAGTAAATGACTTCCTAGCCCTTGGAATGTTATCTGGATGGAGCACTCATGATGTTTTGAATTGCCCTGTTTGTATAGAGAAGTTGAAAGCAACACATTTGAAACATGGGGGCAAACCATCCTGGTTTGATTGTCACCATCGATTCCTGCCCAGACATCATGCATTTTGAAGAAACTGAACTGCATTTCACAGGGGAAAAGTTGTGAACGATGGTCCTCCATCCAGGAGAAATGGGGAGGAACTATATCATGAGGTTGAGAGTCTTCCTAAAGTAATCACTAATGGAGATTTCATAATCCCGGGTTTTAAGGAGAATCTTCATAATTGGTTCAAGCAAAGCATCTTCTGGGAGTTACCTTATTGGAGAGAGCAACTGCTACATCACAACTTGGACGTAATGCACATAGAGAAGAACTTTTGTGATAACATCATCAACACTGTCATGAATGTGCCTGGTAAAACAAAAAATGATGTTAAGGCAAGGCTAGATATTGTGGAGATGTATGATCAGAGTGAGCTGAACCTAAGATATGGTGTTAATGGCCGAACACTAAAACCCAAGGCTTCCTACGCCCTTTCTTTGGACAAACGAAAGGGGGTGTGTGAGTGGGTGCAGCAACTAACGATGCCTAATGCTTATTGCTTTGACATTGCAAACTGCGTAGATATGAAGTCTTCAAAGTTTCAAAACATGAAGAGCCATGATTGTCATGTGTTTTTGTAGACGCTTATGCGAATAGAATTTCGTGCCCTTCCAGATGATGTATTAGAACCGCTTGTTGAGTTAAGTGAATTTTTCAGAAATATTTGCTCAACAGTGTTAAGGGTCGATAAGTTACAAGAAATGCAACGCAATATAAGCATCATACTTTGTAAATTGGAGAGAGTTTTCCCACCAGGATTCTTTAATGTTATGGAGCACTTACCTATACATTTGGCAGAAGAAGCATACCTAGGGGGTCAAGTGCAATTTCGATGGATGTATCTATTTGAAAAGTAAATATGTATCCAAATGTCATAGAGCACTAAATTTATTAGTAGTGTTATACTGAAATACTTATATTGTTCTAATTTAGGCACTTTGGTTGGCTTAACAAGAAGATAAAAAACAAAACACATCCTGAAGGATCAATGGCTGTAGCATACTTGGTGTTTGAGATATCGCAGTTTTCTTCGTATTACTTCAGCGCTGATGTGCCTTCAATGCGCACAAGACGTCGATGTAATTAGAATGACAATGCCGAGCCACAAATGTAGCTTACTTTATCAATTTTTAAAACCCAAGGTACTCCAATGGGAAGTCGTACACAGAGGTACTTAACTGATGAAGAGTGGCAAACGTTGCACACCTTCACATTTTGTTGAATCGTAACGAAGTTCAACCTTATATCGGGCAAGCTCAACCTACACCTTTTGTTGTATTATAATGAAGTTCAATGTAAACGTGGTGCTGTTGAATATCATTCTCACAGCTTATTCAAACAACAAAAATTACATGAAAATCCCACTTCAGGATAGATGTCATGATTGAGGTTGAATTTATTTAGTGGTTCGAAAAAGCAATAAGAGCGTAAACTCGCCTCTTGTATTATATATTCATCTACTTCAGAACATCTTGTACAATATGCTTTCTATGTTGATTAAATTTTTAAAAACTAATGTAGGTTGAAATTGTACAAATTTTCAATGACGAATACCAAGTACACATATACCCCTTGCCTCAATTGCCTTTAAGGAAAGTAACATCTTGGTCTGCATTCAGAGTCAATAGATTTCTATTTCACACACACAGAAAAGGCGTGAAGGGAAAAAGACTTTCAACTGTGGTATTTGCGTTAAAGGCAACGGGGACGGTGGATTTGAGGATTATTATGGAATCCTCTAAGAAGTTAGTCGTGTTGAATATCTTGGAGAGCCGCTCAAACAATGTATGTTGTTCAGATGTGATTGATTTGATAACACCCATCGAGGAACACGTTATCCTAAACTATGTCCCTTTGTAGAGGTGAATGGCACTTACAGATATAGAAAATATGAACCATTCATATTTGCTAGTTCTGCAACCTAAGTGATGTACATGAAATACCCGAATGGAATAAGAGATAAATCTAACTAGTGGGTTGTCGTACCAAACAAACCTAGACATAAAGTGAATAATGAATTCACTTTACCAGTTGCATTTCAAGAGGAATAAGTGTCTCACGTGACACCGGTGAATGACACAATTCCTGCAAATTTGTTGAATGAAGAGAAAGACATTAAAGTGGTTAATAAAGAAGGTGCAAACAAGGAAAGTGTGGAGACGGAGCGAGATGATGATTATGAATATATTGAAGATGAAGTCGCTATCCACCATGAAGATTCTGACGAGGACAATGAAATCGAGGATGATGACCAGACTAATTCCTAATTGTACATTAAATCAATTTAACTATTTGCATATTCTATGCATGTGGACTTTATCGTTGTATGTATGTACACTTTGTCATTCTATGCATGTAGACTTTATTGAATAATGATACAATTGTCATTGTATGATTTGGTGAAGTTGTGTTGTTGTTGTATCTTTTGTTTTTTGATCACTGCAATTTGTGTCCTAAAGATGTCCGGTATGCAACGTGAACGTGGTGGTAGACGTGGTAGAACTCGAGGAAGAGGTCATAACAACCGAAGTGGCCAAGCAAAGGAAGAATTTCAGGGATGGCAAAACTATCAAGGCGTCCCTTATAATGCTTTTTTTTTTTAATCCCAACAGCATCCAAAACATGCAATTCACCAAACATACCTCAAACTTCTACGTTCCTCGATGTTGACCTTTCCTTCTTCCAGTCACAAAGACCTCCTAACACTCAGACTCAAGGAGCATTTATGGCTAAACATTTTGGCTCCTATATCCTTGTACCACCTGTCATTCCACAACACAATGAAGAAAGGAGCCGGGATCATAGTGAAGATGCTTCAAGCCATGGGAACACGTCCAACAATGTGCTTATCAGGCTAGATGGTAAAGAGTAAGTGATTATACATTTCAAATTTTGTATATTCAGAACCCAAAGATATATATAAAACTATGTTTGTTATGAACACAAATTTATAACTGTGCTTCTTATTTGCAAGCTTTTTTCCCTATGATGTAGTGTTTGAAATAACAAAGATATTTGTGAGTCAATTTCCCAAGCCTTGAACATCATTGGGTAAAGTCCCTAAATCACAACGGGATCTGTGGTTTGGCGAGTTCAAGGTAAGCTAAATTAATAAGTTCACTACCCCTGTAAATATATTCTTGACTGAAACATTATTTTATTTTGCTGACTTCTCTTTTATAGAAGCGTTTCTATTTGGCTCCAGAGCATGACTCCCAGGTTAGGAGGAACTTTGAGGAGAAGGGAGCTAGTAGGTTGAAGGACACATTTGGGGAGCTAAGGAAAAAGAGCAAGCAGCCTCGATGGTTGTCTGACAGGATTTGGAAGTCACTTCAAGAGTACTGGGCTTCCGAAAATTTTAAAAAGATGAGTGCACAAGCAAAGAAGAACCAGAACAGTGATCAGGATAGCTTAGGTCCTTCTTTGCATACATGTGGTTTAATCCCATTTAGTGAGCAAAAGAGACGTTTGATAAGTGGTTCATTCATTTCCTGCATTCCGTATTTTCTATATGTTTTGCAATGTAGGAAGAACTCTCACCTATTTCAACTTATTTACATATTGTATAGGCTAAGAAGCTTTAAAGGAAGCCAACTGTAATAGAACTATTTAAAGACACTCATCAACATGAACAGGACAACACATGGGTTGATAAGAAATCTGAGAAAACATATGTAAGTAACCTCTACTTTTTACGTGTTTAAAATATTCTGACTCGCGCAATTTTGATGCTAGATTTGCAATGCACAATATTTTTAATCTTATTTTGTAGGCGGAGCATCAACAGAAATGGGAACAAATCAGGAATTTTCAATCTTCCATACATCCTAGCTCCGATCCATCTGAAATTCCATCTGAGACAGAGCTGTGGGTGCAAGGCAACTTAAACAAAAAGGGGCGCGTGTATGGACTAGGTTCAGAATAGGTGAAACTGAAGCACCTGTTCAAGTCCACAGCAACATGTAGGGGCAGTCAGGAGTCAGATATGCAAGAGACGATTACCCAATTAAATAATGAGTTAAGTTTAATGATAGAGATAAACCATCAAATAGAAGAGAGGAACCATCATTTAGAAGAGAAAGTTATGATGTTAAGTGAACAACTTAGTAGGGTGCGAAACACACTAAGTGAGTTCATTAGATCTTAATAAGTATCTGGCTCTGGATCACGCCCACCCCCTTCTTCATGCCCTCGACAGCACCGTCGCTCTACTGATGCTCCTCCTCCTCCTCCTCCTCCTCCTCTTGAGCCCCAATGCCAAGACAATGAAGATGATGATGATGGTGACGGTGATGGTGATGACCATGGGTATGATCCGTACTCTAGTTACAACTATTTCAACTATTAGAACTTCTAGCATTCGATGAATTTGATATTGTGTTATGTGTATTTGGTACAATGGTTTGGAATTGTGCGTGCTACAATCATTTGGAATTTTGAACACTTTGTAGTTGTGTTATTGAATGAAAGTAACCATGTGTGATGGTTATTTTTCCCTCAATCCAAACCAGAGAAAAAGACTCATTTTCTCCATACTTTTTTTTTTCACATTTTCTTCCTTCAACTTTCTTTCTATCAAATTTTCTAAGGATCAAATGGAGCCTTAAGAATTTGATGATAAATAGGTAAATATTTGAAGTCAAATTCAACCTGCTACATTGAGTCAAAGGCTGTGGCGAGGTAGACATAATTTAACTCGTTTGTTAGCTAGTGCTAGGCTATCGACGTGTTAGGTGCGCTAAAGAAATGTGTTATGTTTCACCTTCAAGTTACATCGATTATATAATGATGGTGCAGTGCAACTTATAATTGCAAAATTGCAAAGATTGAATTTTTATAGATTCAATTAAATGAATTTGGGTACAATCTCTATGAATATAATAATCCTCTGATTCTATCTTCCTTTTGGGATAGATTTTTCCAACCTTTGAATCAATGGGGTAGAGGCCTATTTATAGAAGAGTCTCCCCTTTGAAAGTCAAGATGAGCCTTGACTTGAGTTTTGGACCTGGGCCTTTCAATTAGGTCTCATCCTAGATTGCTTTGACTTTCATTTGTTTTGACTTTGACTTTGACTTTGACTTTAAGTAGGGAGTCTTCCGGACTTGGGCTGAGCATTGACTTAAAAGTCGAATCGAGCTTTGACCGGATATTGACTTAAGAGTCGTTTAACATTTGACCTGTGAGTCGATATAGGTCTTGACCTTTGACTTTGACCTTTGACCTTTAACTTTAACTTTGACCGCACCTTGACTTGGACGTCGTTCGGGTTTTAGGCCGTGAATTGACTTGGTAATCGTCTTCAGTCTCGGTTTGAGATTTGACTTGAATTTTGACTGAGCCTGGACTTGGAAGTTATTTGGACTTCATCTTGGACTTGACTTGTGAGTCTTTTGAACTTGATTTGTGAGTCTTTTCGGCCTGATTAAACTAATTAAAAGGGTTGACCCAATTAATTAATTTGATTCTATTTTGGCAGGGCATGAATAAATTTTAAGTGCCTACAAATTGTCCACTCGAGACAAGGTCATGCACGAGACTTGTCATTTGAGCGTGGCCAACGTCTCGATTTTTTTTTAAAAAAAACGAGACGTTATAGGTGCCCCATTTTTTTTTAAAGTGTACCACGCTGCTATTTAAATTGCAAGGATCCAACTGCTAGCATTGTCATATTTTGTCTAGCCCTTATCCGATCAACTTTTTAGCTTCACATTTGATGCACAAATTATATACAACAACAACAACAACTCCCAGTGTGGGTCCCGCTTTTACGGGGTCTGGGGAGATCCAGCTGTAGGCAACCTTACCCCTACCGGTATTTCTACCCCTAGAGAGGCTGATTCCTTAAGACCCACAAAACAATTTTTCTTTGAATTACCTGAGCGAAATATAACAGACACCAAATTGCAAAAGAGCACCTGAGCAAAGTATAAGAGGTACCAAATTGCAAAAGAGCAGCGAAAAATGAGAGGCACCTAATTGATTTTGTTCTCCTTCCCATTTCGACTTCTTATTTCATGGCTTGATTTTTTGCTTGATGCCCATGCCCCTTTTTTTCCTTTGTTTCTTTTCTTTCAGGTGGGGCTTGCTTCAGCGTCCTCCTTTTTTTTATCTTCATTTTTCTTCTTTCCCCTCCAGCAGCTTCTTGGCCCACTCCGAAGTCGAGTCCCACGGAACATCTGGTCGGGGCTGGAGCTCCTCCTCTGTAACGGTCCGAACCTAATATTCATTTTAATTA
>NCQV01093928.1:2928-13545 GCA_002740545.1 Lophocereus schottii | reverse complement strand
TATATATATATATACACACACACACACACACACACACACACATACATATATGTACATAGATACATATATGTACATATATGTATATATGTATATGTATGTATGTATATATGTATATATAGTCCCCCTCCCCCCCAAAAAAAAGAAATGTAAAATAAAAGTTTATGATTATATGATATACTTTAAAAACCGTATGTAAATACAAATTAATGATTCAAGTTATGACATACTAAGATTGCTAATTAATTCTGATCCGCTCCAAAAAAAATTGATAATGAAATATGATTTTTTTTTCCCACTGGAAACCATCCTGCATATTCACATCTTTTCGATCCTCTTTTTGTGGGAATGTAATTTTAGGTGGCTATTGACGATAAAGAGGGTGACGTGGAAAAGTAAGGAAATTGGGGGATGTCAATTAGTGAATTTTTATGAATTTTAAAATTTAAAATTAAATTAACTTATAACTATTTTGAGTATTTTGACAGAATTGATGAGAAGCTTGGATTGAGAGAGGAAAGTGTTCTTAGGCTACTATTCATTTTCACACTTATCTTATAAAGATATATATATAATTCTTTTACTATATACGATAACGTTGATAAGATTAACTTTTGCTTTTTATCAAGTATGTGGAGAGAATTAGTTCAACCCTTATTGGCAAGTTTTATAGTAAATATATCTTATTTCATGCTTTTCCTCAAGCTGCAGACAAACAGAAATAGGGAAAAAAAATTGAAGAGCGAAAAACCAAAGGAGGGCAGGGAAGCAACTCTTCTATTAGAGGCATGTTTCGATCCTGTGACCTGTCCCCAAAAAAATAAAAAAATTAAAGAGTAAAAAAAACAAAGGAGGGTAGGGAAGCAACTCTTTTATTAGAGTCAGTTTTCGATCCTGAGACCTATGAGGCCTGTGAATTTTTATAAATTTTAAAATTTAAAATCAAATTAATTTCTAACTGTTTTAAAATTTAAAATAATGTGAACAATTGAAACGTCAGGATTCACTATCAAGTTTAAAATTTTTGTGTATTCTCTCTAAGATGAGTGAGAAAGAACAGGAGCATGACCATGCATCGGAAGAGGCTGACCAATTAACGCGTTCAATGAAGAAGATGAAGAGAATGGCTACAGGATCATCACCAGGAAATAAGGCAAGGGAAGACGTAGACATGGTGGAAACGGAGTTAAGCTCCCCTAATGTCCCAAAAACGGCCTTACCAAATGCTGAAGTGTCGCCAAATGCTGGGGTACTAGGCAACGAAAGAGTGATTTCTTATAGGGATACTATTCAATGTAATAATCGAAACCTCCATTTTGAGACCAAGGAGAACCCAATATGGGAAAACGTAAGGACTGAAGATCTTTCAGAAGATGATGAACCCCGGAGGAAGAGGACCCAACGTGTCCGACGATCCTTCTCATCGCTGCTGAAAAGTGCATGTTATAAGAACCATGGAGGAATGCATTGATTATCAGAATGTTCGATAAAAGTATTGGATTCTCCAACTGAAACGACGCTTGAAAACTAAACGGGCGTTGAAAGAGGATTTTTCCCTCATTGACATCGGGATGATTACTATGTCACTAGGTTCTCTAATATGGAAGATAATGAACATGTAATGACTAATGGTTCATGGATGATAGGGGACAATTATCTGGTGATCCGTGAATGGGTCCCAAACTTTGTCCCAAGGAAGATAGCATTACCAGGTTAATAGTCTGGGTTAGAATTCTGAAACTTAACGTTGAATACTTCAATAAGGATTTTCTTTTACACAAAATCGGTAGCAAGATTGGAAATTTAGAGGAGTCGACAACACTATGGCTAATGTTGAATGAGGGTAATTCACCAAGCTAAGTGTAGAAGTCAATTTGACTAAGTCATTCTTATCTAAGTTCCGCCTTAATGGCAGAATCTAGAAAGTTCAATATGAGGGGCTCCGTATGATATGCTTTAAATGTGGCACTCAGGACCATGAAGAAGATGCTTATCCTCATGATAAATCGGGAGAAAAGGATAACAATCAAGTTGTGGAGACGAACAGAGCTAACCTGAGCAAGCCAGAGGAGGAAAGCACCTATGGGAGCTGGATGATAGTTAGGAAGCCGTCGAGAAAGAAATCTAATAGGCAGCCACCTATGCCCGTACGGGAGGGTGGGGTCAGAATCCAGCCTGAACTGGCAAACAAGGGCCACGGAGCTGATCCGTAATGGCCAGAATCCAAGGGAACCTGAAAAGGAAAATGGGGACGATGGAGGATCACTCTCCTAATAAGCTAGCGTGAATCATGGGGGAGATAAAGAAAGCACCGAGAATCGAACGCATGATTAGGGATCACAATTTAGGGCCCTAGTAAATTTTGACCTTAACGTTGATTTGGAAAGTGCCACGGATGTGGATAGGGGGACAAGGAAGATTCTATACCCCTTAATGAAGAGCTAGCTTTGGTTACAGATATTAATAAGGATATTATGCTGGAGAATACCACGAATATGGATATGGAAAGCATTGTAGGCAAGGAAAATATTCCTCATGGGATTACCAATCAGCCACACAATAGCCCACAGATGGTACAGGTCGAATCCCATCCGAGGAAAGAAGGCCCACAAGGCAATTCACTAACCCGAAGTAACGTCAACCTGCAAGTTAGGTCCAGCACAGGACCTCACGGATCTGGGCCCAGTCAAAGGTCTAATTTACAGGGCAGGTTGCATGCTACTTAACTAGGTTCGTCCAATATACAACATGCCTCAAATAGATCCTGGCCTCCTCGAAACTACTCAGTACAAATATCGCAAAGTAGGAATGAGGGGCTAAGGTGAGGCTCTCCACCACTGGGTGTCCTACCTAATAAGGGCCCCATGGGAGGTTGCGCTGGGGGTGGTATCATGGGACATACCTTGCACAATAATGGGTCAATCCCATCCAGACAAAAAGATAGACGAGACGATGGTCCAACAAGTAATCGGATTATGCATAGAAGGTCGGATGTGTGTTTAGCCCAGTAGCCTAGTCGAGGGACTCACCTCTGCTAGGAGGTCACCTGCTTAAGTCTTTATGAATCCATCCAGAACAGGTAGTTGCCAGGAAATTAGAATCTTGGTTTGGAACTTGCAAGGGGCAGGCAGTAGAAGCTTCCTTAACACGTTGATAGAACATGTGAGGATGCAACATGCTCAGATTGTCGGTCTATTAGGAACTCATATAAGTGGGTCTAGAGCCGATGTGGTATGCAACAGCATCTGGCTCTGGGGTCAGTTCTGAGTGGAGGCTAGGGGTTACCAAGGTGGGATTTGGGTCCTTTGGCTAGATAGTTTAGTACACCTAAATATACCAGAGGCCCATGAACAATTCGTGATGACGGAAATTTCTACAGGAGGTTCTCGACAATGGCTTTTTACGACCGTCTACACAAATCCCAATCCTTCTAACCGAGAGGAACTTTGGGACAAATTGGAGAGTTGGACGTCAAGAATTAACCAGCCTTGGCTAATGGCAGGGGACTTCAATGAAACCCGGACTTTGGAAGAGAGGGATCACGGTAGTCCTGACATGTCAAGGCGTTGCTCGAAGTTTAGTAATTGGATTAAGAACAATGCTTTGATTGATATTGGTTTTTCCGGTCCTAAATTCACTTAGGTTAGAGGCCTATCATCAAAAATGCGTAAATGTGCCAAATTGGATCACGCTCTTTGGAACATGGAGTGGAGGCTCAAATTTCAAGAGGGTGGTGTCAAGCGCCTGGTTCGGACTCAATCCGATCACGAAGCAATCCTTATTTCCACATTTGGCTTCTCCTCAAGGACGAGTGAAACTAAACCATCTAGTTCCAAGTTGCATGGATGCTATAATGGTTTTGACAACCTTCTTCGAATTCGCCAATCCTGGGCTCCCAGCAGCCCACTCAATGAGACATTGAAGAGCCTTGTAGATAGGCTTAATAATTAGAACAGGAATATGTTTGGAAATCTTTTCCATAACAAAAGGAAGCTCTGGGGGAGAATTGAAGGGGTCCATAAGAGACTTGATGAAGAAGGGCCCCGGCATCTCTTAAAACTGGAAAAGCGATTGTGCCATCAACTTGATGAGGTACTGAACCAAATACAGATTATTTTGGTTCCAAAAATCCACGATGGAGTACATTTGAGATGGGGATCACAATACACATTTTTTCCACCTCAATACCATAGTGAGGCAAAGGAAAAATAGGATTGAAGGGCTGCAAAATGGGGGTGGAGAGTGGCTAACGGCCCCTACAGAAATCAAAGCTATGGTAGTGGCCTTCTTTAATAAGCTTTTCACGGAAGACGACAACGACCCATGCATACTGACCTCCCAGCTCACTTACTAAATAGGCTCACAGCAGAGGAGACTAGTGAGTTAAACAAGTCGTTTATAGCCAGTTAGGTGTGGAATGCCTTGAAGAGCATGAACCCTTTCAAACCCCCGACCGGATGGATTCCAAGCAATGTTTTTCCAACGCTACTAGGGACCTGTTGGGGAGAAGACTACCCGCACAGTCTTAGATATTCTCAATGGGCAAGCGTCGTCCGAAGGTATAAACCACATCTTCCTGACCCTCGTCCCCAAAGTGGACAATTCTCAGTTTATTACACAGTTTTAGCCCATTAGGCTTTGCAATGTGATGAATATTAGTCACAAAGACCATTGTAGAGCGCCTTAAATGGGTGTTACCGCATATCATCTCACCAACTCAAGCTAGCTTCATCCTAAAGCGACAAATTAGCGACAATATAATTGTCATGCAAGAGGTGCTCCAAACGATGAGACAGATGATTGCCGCCAAAAGATACATGGCCATCAAAATTGATTTCAAAAAGGCATACGACCGGGTCCGATGGTTATTCGTGCGTGAAGACGCTAACTGGAGCAAATGCAATTTCTATCGGTGCTCGTTCAGGTTATTTTTTCATGCATCTCGACATGCACGATGAACGTGTTATGGAACGAGACACCAACTGAGAATTTCCAGCCTTCAAGGGGGATTCGACAAGGAGGCTCCCTCTCTCCGTATCCGTTCATATTATGTATGGAAAGATTGGCCAACATTATTGATTCAGCGATTGCCCAATGTCGATAGAAACCCGTCCCTATCTGCCGAGGGGGTCCTCAAGTATCGAATTTGATGTTTGCCGATGATTTAGTATTGTTCGCTGAAGCTACGGAGGATCAAGTCCTCGTGGTAAAAGATTGCCTCCAACGTTTCTGTGCCGTGTCGGGGCAGAAAATTAGCCATGAAAAATCCAGGATCATCTTCTCTTCCAACGTGGACCCTTCAGATGTGGAATTGATTGGTGAGACTGTTGGAATCCAAGCAACAACAGACTTGGGTAAATACTTAGGAGTCCCCACGTTATCAAAAAGGGTGTCTAAAGATACATTCCAGTATATCGTTGATAGGGTGGACAGAAGACTTACGGGATGGAAGACCAAATGTCTTTCTCTAGCGGGCCGTACTACACTCATTAAGTCTAAGCTCTTGGCTATTGCGGCGTATGCTATGCAAACATGTAGAATCCCTTGCTCAGTATGTGATGAACTTGATCGAAAGGTCCAACGCTTCTTGTGGGCAAGCGCAAACTTGGAGCGCAAGCCACATCTTGTAACTTGGGCTATGATCACTAAACCCATCCTAGAGGGGGGTTTGAGGATTCAATCCATGCGGGAACTCAACTCGGCATCCGTGGCAAAGTTGGGTTGAAGAATGTTACGAGAGCCTGCGTCCTTATGGGCTAGAGTATTGTATAAAACATATTACAAAGGTAGATGAGAGACAGACATTTTCATGACAGGCCGAAATACATCCAACTCATGGAGGGGGATAACAGAAAGTGGCTTGGTTCTTCAAAAAGGCATCCGACACTTGATCGGGGATGGTGGTGGGACGTTATTTTGGCTACAAAGATGGGTGTCAGGACAACCTCTGGTGGAGTTGGCAACTCGTCCCATTCCTAGCGCCCTTCAACAGCGAACAGTATCAGATTATTGGGAGCCAAACTCAGGGTGGCGGTGGGAGGAGCTTTGGGGATTGCTACCTGAGGACATTTTGAATCATATTGCATCCATGCAAGTCTACCCAGAGGCTGGTATTCAGGACACAATTTTCTGGGGAAGAATGGGTTCGGGAAAAT
Organism: Lophocereus schottii; assembly: GCA_002740545.1. Taxonomy (NCBI): domain Eukaryota; kingdom Viridiplantae; phylum Streptophyta; class Magnoliopsida; order Caryophyllales; family Cactaceae; genus Lophocereus; species Lophocereus schottii. The sequence continues at coordinate 7,393 of NCQV01093928.1, read as the reverse complement.
ATTCCATCCAATATGCTATACAGCTACTGCGAGGCGATAGTTCAGCTGATGACCAAGAGAAATGGAAAGCGATCTGGCGAATCAAGGCACCACAAAGAATGAAGTTCCTGCTTTGGGTAGTTTTACATGGGACCCTAATGACCAATGAGGCTAGGATGAAGAGAGGGTTTGCGGATAACCCAAATTTTTTTTGTATCCGGATTCATCGGAGGATGCAACCCACATACTCCATACATGTAAGGTTGCCCGCGAGGTCTGGCAATACTTTGAGAGGGCAAGTACGGGAATGCATGACCCGAGGCTTGAGTTGAAGGACTGGATCCTTAGTAACATAAAACATGTGACCAGTGAGTCTCTATGGGCTATGAAATTCAAGGTCATCGTTTGGTGGTTATGGCGCTGGAGAAATGAAGGGTGTTTTGGAAGATCTTCAAACATCCCCCTAGACAAAATTCAATTTCTTAACATGAGATTTATGGAGACATCCAAAGCTTTGTTATCGGTGGATGCATGGAATAGCCGGGTTGGGCATGTGTGGGAAGAAGCTTTGGTGGGGTGGGAACCACCTCCCTTCGAGTGGGTTGCTCTAAATACGACAGTGCATCAAAAGGGAATCCGGGGATGGTAGGAGGAGGAGGCATCTTCTGGGGATGGAGGGGAGAATCATTAGCACATTTTGCTGAAAAATGGGAGTGTGTTCCTCCGTTAGAGCAGAGCTACATGCGGTGCTGTGTGGTCTTCTACCAGCGAAGGAGAGAGGCTTCACGAAAGTTGTGTTTAAAGTGGATTCCATGTTAGTCGTAGAGATGCTAAAAGGTAGCCTGCGTTGTAATGCTCGTCACTATGCTATCGTCCAACGCTGCAAGGGGTTGCTAGAGTCCCCAGATTGTGAAGTACTAGTTTCCCACTGCTACCGAGAAACAAATCAAGTGGCGGATACACTTGCGAATCTGGGCATCAATCTTTGGTCTTGCTTGCTGAACCTCCCAAGGAGGCGCTTGCTTCATTGTATGTAGATCAGGTAGGGATAAAGTCCCCAAGGCTAATTGTGAATCAATAATAAGATCCTGTAAGGGGCTCAGTCCCCACAAAAAAAATATAATATATTTCTATACTTATTTACAATTGGCTCCTAATTATGTGAACTCATTTAGCACAAGTCAACAAGTTTTAGTACATTTTAACATGTTTCGATACAATAGAAATAAATTATGGTTCCTCATTTGGGGTGCATGCAATAGTTATGCAACTATATAATATATTTGTATGCTTAATTACAATTAGACCCTAATTGCGTGAATTCATTTTGGATCATTCAGCATGTTTTAGTATGTTTTAACATATTTCGGTGTGATTCTTATCATCTTCCAACACGATTCAACATGTAAGCACTAATAAATACTTATCATAAATCAAAAAAGAACATGTCGTAAGCTGTTAGTAGGTAGCTGTGCATATGATTACTTGAAAAAATTGTGTTTGGTAAATGGAGTGGTTAATTAGTTAATTAATGTAAATTGACGGAAAAGAATATGGATAATTTGCTAAAAATAAAATCAATAAATGTATTTTTGCCCAAAAAATATGGCATGCTACTTTTAAAGGACAAAAATTATTAAAACACGTTTAAAAATGCTAATTCAAACACTAATTTTCTGAAAACAAATATCTAACTGAGCACCGAAAAACCACAGGTACTTAACTTAATAATGTTTTGATCTGATTAAGACACTACATGTTACTTCAAATGTTATTGTTGAATACAACTGAAGTCAATGATTTGAAAAAATACTAATATTTTATAGTCCGTGTTGAATGAGACAGTATCCTATAATAAGTTTGAAAATATTTTTCTAAGGAAAATGATTCTCCACTTACATTTTCTACTGTTTGGTAGAATAAAAAATTATTTTTCAAGACAATGGTTTTCAACTATTTGGTATTGATAGGTTAAAGTTAATAGACAATCACTCATCTTAATCATCAAAGAGGTCTTACAAAGTCAAAATAATATTGTTATTCTCATTACCCAAAGAAGAGAGGAGGAAAAAAGAAATGAGGGGACATAGGGACTTCAATTATTCTCCTTGAATTTTTCAAACCAAATCCTCCTAAGTTTGTCGTTCTTTGCTAGAAAGTCATTAGCTAGGTTTTCATGCTCTACGAGGTAACCAAAAGTACTCCTCCAAAAGTCCTCTTTAAATCCTTCAATTTTCATTACTTTTTGATAAAGTAGTTCTACATCAAGCTTCGATTTGGTATCCTCTAAAGAGACGCAGCGACCTCTCCCCATTGAGCGGAAATATTTTGAAGATCGAAATCATCTTCACGAGCCCTCTTTCACCCTCTTCTTGATTCCTATGGCACACTTGACATCGATTGCTTGTTAATCTCTTTCAAGTCTCACTATTACCGTCACCTTTCTCTTCTAAATTTATCGCATCCTCATGAGCTTGGGCTATATCCTCAAACGATTTGGCGCAACTTTCTATGCATATAGTCTAAATTTTCATAGTCTTGCACCACCAACTTCACGATAGACTCACATTGTTTATAAGTATTACTATATATCCCGAATGTTCGTTTCACGCTACAGTGTGTGAACTATTGCAGATACCATCAAAAACACAACTTCTGCTTGATCTTCTTTTCATTCAATCTGAGGAGAGGGGCATTCCCACGCAACGAATGGGCAGAAACACAATGCTTGAAGCCAGTATATGTAGTCCAATGCTTGGCTTCTGACACTCTCACCCAACCTTTCAAACATCACTTCTGAGTTGTCTTTGCTAATTTCCTGACTGGACACCTCAGCCATGAGCATTTCCTGATTTCCATATGGTGGTCATTGAGAACAGGGGCCATAGCTGCAATCACCGGATCCACTTCCCCCACCCAACAAGGTTTGATTATAGTGCACAAAGGCCTTACTAACCTCTTCCAAGCCATTTTACCTGATCAAAAAATAAATAATAACTTGAATATTATAAAAATATGTAAAACAATTTAAGAATTTTATTAATAATGTAAAAAAATTATAAAAAATCATAGGAAACTACAACGGGATATAAATTATTTCTTAAATGCTCACTATGATAACAACCAAAAAAAAAACCCATAAAATTGACATTATTATTTAAAAAAAAAAAACCAGTGTGACCCTACCATCTACGAAAAAGTGTGGCTCTGGGTAGATCTGGCCTACAGCAGCGGAGAATATCCTGGTGAGAATTGGGAATTGAGAAGATCGTGACCCCTAGGTATAATAACGGAAGCTATTTCTTCTTTTTCTTTTTTTGTTTAGAAAAAAAAAAAGAAAAGTTCGTCCTTTTTTCCGCCGACCGAATTCTGATCCGTACTGACAGCTGTGTTACGGAACTTTTTTATGTGCCCAGATTCCTTTGTTTTTTTTCCCCTCTCCCGATCACTGACGGGCTCTAACTTATTTAGATTGGAAATGAATAATTTTTAGTCCATCTATTTAATAAATAGATTAATTTTTATCAGATTCTAAAACAAATCACATTTATTCAAAATTAAAAATAAGATATTTTTAAATTGGACGATTACATCGTGTTAACATTAGTTTTAAGTTGTATTAACTTTGCATTTATCTCAATAATTTTACGTCGAATTCAAACTGTGTTATTTTTTACAATTTAAGAATGTTAGGTTAGTGGGATAAGACTCTAGTGACCCTCCCAATGCTCTGTTACGTGCAGTGACGCTTCCCTTCCCGATGGCCCCGTCGGCCTGCCGCCGCCAATGCCCTCACCTGCTGCCACTTGCTAGTGTCTCTTTGTGGTCGACGCCGACGATTTTAGCCTGAATTTTGCTGCCTTCTAGTTGCTTCTTCTTATGTTCAATTAAGCAGTTTTACCGCCTGGTTCGCGTTGCTAGCGGCTTGTTCCAGGCTGCTGTTTGGCCTCCTCCGATCGCCCAGCTTCCTTGGTTATGCCCATGGTGTTTCTCTTGCAATTATGGACTCTAGTCGCTAGCCTTGTCGCCTTTTCCATTCCAGGCTCTAGTTGGTCGATGATAGGGCCGGAAAAAAAACCTCTGTCAGTCTAGAACCCGCAAAATTCACCCAATGGATATGGTATGAGTGGTGAAAATGGAAAAAAATGAGTATGAGGCGGGTATTGTTAAAATGGTTGTGCGTCTAGGTGAGAGCATGGGTATATGTCCTACCCGCCCCAAATCTGCCTCATATCCATTTTATCAATACCCACTCATATCTGCCTTATATAAAATCAATACCTGTTTATTTAACGTTCTAATTTGTTACTTGTACTTGGATATTTTGTTAATTGCTTTGAGTTGTATGTTATTCAAGACTTCAGTGGGACATTTTGTTGGAAGCTGTAATTATCAAGGGTTGATTTATTGCTTTGATTGGCAAACTTTTAGTTGTATTCAACGCGATATAATATGTTATTGAAAACTTAGTGTTAATGTGATATAT
>NCQV01093924.1:8398-25868 GCA_002740545.1 Lophocereus schottii | reverse complement strand
CAATCTTTTCAATATTGCACTTACCTATTAAACTGCTATGTTTTGAATTGACCATAATAAATGGTTGGATTTTATTTATAATCGAATTTACAAATACGCTAATTAACTTCTTTTCATGGCCTCCGTTAATTGATTAATATAGACTTTTGCTTCTCCCTGCCCCACACTTTGATTTTTCAATATAGCTCTCAACAACTTTTAGTTCAGAAGTAGAGGTTGATCTAAGCTCATATATCATGCTTGACCCTTGACCCCGTAAAACTAACTTTATGGTCAATAGCATATTATTCCGTTTTGATAGCGATTATCACATGATTCATCAAAAAGATCCTGTAAAAATAACTTTATATCCTTGTCAATCACGTCTTAATTGGTGCTAAACGTAACATCATCCATCGGCTGATATTAGTTATCCATTGTATTCGGTTCTTTTTCATGCATGATTTGTATTGTTTCCCACTTTTTATTGGCATCCCCAAATTTCTGTAAGCAACTTCGCAGTGAAGCCACATCAGAGTCACTAAAGCTTTAAGATACCAAGGATGCATAGTAGTAGTTTTAATCAAACCAAAAAATTGGTGCATCGTTGGTGGATTGATATATTAATTATGTATACTAATCGAATTGCACATATGATTAAGAAAATATATAAGAAAGAATCAACAATGAATTTTAATGGAAGATTAGTGAAAAATAAGAACATTAATGTGATAGAACAAGTGACAATTGAACTAATGTATGTACCCTTTAGTTTGAACACTGCTAAGTCACCTTAATGGGGTGAATAAGGTGACTAAAGAGAATTGCAAAATAAAACTTACGTACAAAATAAGGGCAGACATAGTAGACTCATTGACACCGAACTAGCATATCAAAGACACTTAGCAATAAAAATAAATGATAGAATGTGAAGGACTTTGTATTTGTTATTGAGGTTCACCCCTCCAATTGAGCTACATTCTTGCCTAAGAATGCTCCTTATGATTAAACCAAAGAGTATTATTTTTCAGATAGATTAGACAACTAAGCATCCACCAAGAACCTTGACCATACACCGCTTAGGCTTCTCTTAAAGTGATTGCTCTTATGTCCCTACTTAAGGAAGAAGACTCTCACACCCAACCCTCTGGCTTACAAGCAAAGTCTCTCTATCTCTCTTGCATCACAAGGATTCTCACACTCTTTTTCTTTAGTAGAGTCTTCTATTTACAAGCATTGTCAGTTAGACATTGAAATATGCCGAATGAAGTTACCATTGGATGCTCTAAAATATTCTGTTGTAGCTTGTTCTCCAATGACTAGTAGCTAGTTTAAGGGCCTTGACCATTGTCATTGACATCAATAGTTGCTGAATTTATTCTTGATTTCATTAAATTTGGGGGAGGGGTAAGTTTTGGGCCTTCATTTAATGATCTTGGCCTTGTTTTCTCATTTTAATGACGTAATTACGCCCCTTTCAAGCGTCATGCAGATGGCTATCCATTTTGGGTATTGTTGACCTACTGGGGTTCTCATACAAAATGCTTTTTTTTTTTTTCATCTTAATTCTAAATGCATCTAATTTACTTTCCTTGATTCCAAGATGTAATCAGTTGCAATATAATGAAATCCATAAGAGTAATCTTGCTTATTTTGATATACATAGTTAATATTTAGAAAGATAATATGTTAATTAAATTTAAAATAATTAGGACAAGACTTATAATGATAGCTTTGCCATCTTAGGAAGTTGGTTGAGATATTAATCATCCATATTGGGCTTCTATGTACCTCCATTTACAACTATGTTTTGTAGCTCTTCGTCATTTGTTTTTCTAAAATTCAATGTTCAGTTGTGCGAATAAAGCATGAAAATATAGTTTCTCCTTTTGAGATAACAATTTTACAACTCCTATATCAAACGGATAATCATCAATGTCTCTAAGACCATTCCTTTTTCTAGTATATATTTATTCATTTTGCTTGGATTTCCAAAAGTAGTATTTCCATTATGGATCAGGCGGTGGTCTTTTTCAAGCATAGGCCACATTTGGTGATACGTGTTGGAAAAATCAATTGCTCTTGTTAGGATCAAATTATCAACAACGTCTAACTATTATTCAACTATAGAACGGTGCTCTATATATTCAAGATCATTTAGATCAATGACTTGAACGAGACAGTGTGTCAGCTTAATTTTTTCATCTTCGAACTCAAATACTGCACATTGCGAATGAACACTAAAATTTAAGCAATTTGGTGCAAAGTCCACTTAGAACTTGTCCACATTCCATGGATTTTTGAAGAAGCACTTCATGTAGTGTATCTGCATCTCTAGGATAATGGGCGTGTTTAGACCTAGTAGAAAATAACTCTACTCGAAAACTTGACCTGAATCCACCTAAAATTTGGGCTTGAACATGATTTTCTCGACTCGAACCTAAAACAAATTGAGCCCAAAAAACTACCGAATTAGCGGGTCAAACATAACCCGACCCGACCCAACCCAAACCTGCTTGCTCGATCAAAATATTATGTCTTTATTTTTCATTTTTATTTAATTTTCTCTCTAAATAATAATGATTATCCATTATATTAAATTTTTAACAAAGGCCCTAGATATTTATCGCATCATTTCACAAATTAAACAACAGCGATGTTTCTTTAGCAAAATCTTTCTCATAAAATAATATCGCACGCAACTTAAATTGACAACTTCAAAAATGGATATGAAAAAATGTGAAATAACTGTCTATTCTTTGGAAATTTAATTTAGTAATCTAAATGGTCTGTTTTTAGTCAAATGCATATGTCTAATCATATTTTAATAATATATTACTATGTAGTAATCTAAATTTTGATGTTATAAATAAAAGATAATTGTAACACATTGTACTTCTTTAATTACCTTTTGTTTGATAGTCGGTCTTGAACTACGATCCTAGTGGAGAGCAATGGGTTGGCCATGTTGGCGTTTAGATGGTCCATTAATAAAACATAACTGATTGGATCATATTATGTTAGCTAACAAAATACAAAATTATTCAATGAGTTATTAGCAGGTCGAACCGCTCTAACTCATTAACATAATATATATAGGTCGACCCATAAATGGCCTGAGGGACCTGGTTTTATTGCATGGGCTGGCCCACCCAAGCCAAAGGGGACTCAACTCTGCCAATCCAAATATGAAATTCATATATCATAACCAAATGTTTGAACATTTTTATTTTCTTTTAAGAAATTATAGATTCTATGTTTTTTATTAATAAGGGCAATTTTAACTAATAAATATGCCGACTTTTTAATTTTGACAAAGAAAACGTTACCGACAAAATAGGCATTCTGAACTTGTTTGATTGACCTAAAACCTGTAAAACTAAAATAAGTTCCCCGTATAGTACCCGAACCTGAAATACACTCAAACTACATTTTACTCAAACCCGAATTGACAGGTCTGGGCATGGGCCATTCCAAAATGATATCTGTTTTCATATGATGGTCTAGATTATCTAGCAAAAAATCTACCAGAAGGTGACACCTGTTCTATTAGTAGTGGTAATTCTTTATTGATTTTCCTTTGGTTGGGCATGAGTTATCCTATTATTGACTAATTTTGGCCATGACTGTTTGCTAAAGAACTTTTTGTTCCCCATATGTGTTCAATATAGGAAAAAACTGTCCAAGAAATAATTGTCGCTGCAGGAGCCTTCCTTAAGCTTGTACATTTGACCAATTTTTTTCAATAAAATTGAGTATTATTTTGCAATCAGTTCTGGTTAAGAATTGCCTTGGGGATAAAAAAAAATTAGGAAACTTTTATTTCCCCTTATAGCTGTAATAATCTCTTTTTCCATAGTAAGATAATTGCTTTCAGCTTTGTTAAAACTTCCACTATAGCATTTGTAAAGTTTTTATTTGTAACGCAAATTTAGAGCTGAGCATTTTTGCACGACTTCTTGAGGCTATGCTTAATCCTTGAATCATTAGTAGTCCACGTCTAACATACTTCTTTCTTGCATTTTTGTTGCAAAGACTTTCTACTCTTAGCTACGTCTTTTATAAAATCTAAGTCATACGTAATGCATCCTAGAAATCTTTCTAACCATTTTCTCTCCTCTATTTTCCCTACAATATGTGACCATAAAACTATTTATCCAACTTTGATCTCTAAGCCTAAGAATTTTATTTCATGTTCAATATACACACATTTAGTTTTCCTAAGAATAATACTAGGGTCAACGCATCTTTAAGTAACTATCAGGGTGAAAAGGGCTCGAGAAGAGCAGCGGGGATGATGGTCGTCGGCCTGGCAACAGGTGGTCGTCGCCACTGTCGGCTGGGCGCCAGCCAATTGTAGCTAGCCACTGCCACCTGTAGTGGCAGTGATGATCAGGGGGTGGTGGCCACGACTATCTGTCATCACCTCTTGCTTTGCAACCTTCCAACTTTCTTATTCCATCTTTGCTACGTTTTTTGCAGTTTGCTTGATTGAACTTATTACATACAAAAGGAAACAAAAAAAGTAGAAATACTAAAAATTATATCATTATTCGAGCTAAAATTAGATGAGAAAGGCATATAAAATATGACAATCTAGTACGAAGTAACAATGATATAAATGACCTTGTTTAATTTTCTTAGGCAAGTTTTCTTTTTTCTCTATAATGAGTCATTGTAAAGTAATTGTCTAGCTTCAATCTCTAAGCCTGAGGATTTTATCTCTTGTTCGGTATATGTAGATTTAGTTTTCTAAAGAATAATACCATGATTGTGCAGCTTTGAGTAATATCTAGGACATTATTTTTGTGTGGTTCAATAGTTTTACAAAAGATAAGGATATCAACATATGCTAAGAAATAATGGTTAATATTCTTAAAATATATGCATTCTTCTTTGAAATATTTGAGAAGAATTTTTTAGACCAAATAGTATCACTATCCACTTGTAATGACCTTAATGGGCACTAAAAGCAATTAAAGGGATGTTTTCTTTATCAATTTAATATGCAATATCTACTTTTGTTATCTATTTTTTAGAGTGAAGATACTTCATGTATTTTATTGAAAACCAATATTTTAACATCCATCAAAATTGGTATTATCATTAAGCTTTTTTGAAATTGATAACCATTCTATGGCTGTACCTTTTTTTTTCCTCTTCAGTATGGTTGCTTGCCATGAATGCAGCACTTATATGAGGACTCTTGCTATTTTTTTATTAAACTCTTGTCTAAAACTTTTTTTTAATTTGTTAGCCAAATTCTGGAATATCTTAATGTGTTTGCACCATTTGTATAACTTGAATAAAGTATTGGGATTGATGACAATGATATCAACAAATATTTTATCTTATTTCCAAATTTTAGAGCGTTTAAGTAAAGTTCTTCATGTAACTCTTCTAGTTGTTCAATAATTTGTTCTTTAATAGTATAGATCAAGTAGTTAAATAGTTAAATCAATTTCACATTATGTAGGAATTACCTTTTCACCATACTGGTAGTGATTAAACTTTATTTTACCACATTGGCTGCAATTAAGTAAACTCTGCTTTTTTTTATAGATGTACGCTTCTCCTAGTTTGTCATTAGAAACAAAATGACCATTTATAATAAATACGATTTTAGTAATGGTTTGTAGGCATAGAGAATATACCCCCTAAATATTATTTCCACTTATCATATCATAAGATGGCCAGTCAGTAGCCTAAAAAATTGCTTTAATGCATTAAACTAGTTCTATCTTTATAGGAAATCCTTCTATGGCTTCATTGTGGCCTATAATGCAATTATTTGTTGTTTTCACTTGCAAAGGACTCTTTGCCCATTTTCACATGCAATATGGAATAATCTTTTCCCGAAAGAACACAGAATAATCATTATCTATCTAAGCACACTATTTACATTTATTAGATTCTTCTGAATATGTATTTATTGGAATATAGGTGATAATAGGGTTGGTATTAGTAACCTTGTATGAAATTTTCATTGCCATATTTTTTAATACATTTTTCTGAATTAGCTCACTAACGGTTCTCATCTTTTTAACAATGACATTAAGTAAGGTTTGTAATTCCTTACACGCTTAATCATGTAGTGTCAAACGCAATTTCCACTCATTTCACTATTCATATTTATTTTTCATGTTCCTTATAAGAGAATCCTTCTCCCCACCACGGTTTGTACTCATGATTCGTACTAGTTGTGGTTTTTCTTCCAATTTGATTGTTTACTCATATGACTTCTTAACTAAGGTCTTTCACTTCATTTTGATATGATACTCGTATTTCTCAATAGTTGGGGCTTAAGTGTTATTTTTTCATTTTCATTAACAACTAATATTCTTTTTATTATTAATTTTGTGGGGTTAGAAAAATATTGATCCATGATCTATCTATTTTTGTCTTTTGGGGATTTGATTTTATTCATTACTTTACTGAGGATTAGGAATTTCAAATTCCTTGGTAGTGTCAGCAAAACTTGGGGTTAACTCAATTCGAGTTTGTTCAAATTGAACATTTGACAAAATTACATATCTGAACCTTGTCTAAGTTACAAATTCAACCATCCTAGCTGGACTTGAACCCACATCGGAATATTCAATGCACAAACATGATTGTCTAAATGTTTGAATTTCTCATTTGAACTTTTGAAAATTTGACCAGAATTATGTATATGACAAAACCCAAACCCAAATCCAAATTTTCAATATTCGGACCTGATTGACTGAATTTGTGCATGAAAATTCAAGAAATTTTGCAGTGGAATTATTTCAAAACCCGAATGTCCAAATTTATTCAAACCCAAATTAGTCACAAAATTCAAACAACCTAGACCCAAATTATCAAACCTGAACCTGACTCAAATTTCAATTTGAATATGACTGATTGTTCAAATTTAAAATTTGGACCAAAAAATTTGTGTTCGAACTTGGTTTTATGAGTCAGACAAATTAGGGTAATCAGGTTATATCAATTTTTACTAATGCTACTTTTAAACCTCTATCACAGTCACTTTAATCTTTAGATCTATAGCGTTATCTGATTTGTAATATGGGCTTCCATAAACACATGTTGGTTTTGGTATATCATAAGCTTGAGTTCGATTTGTCAACATTGTCTCCAAACATAGAACTACACCCATGAGACAAACTTAACTCCCTTAAAAGCCAATATTAATGAATAGTGAAGCTTTGTAAGGTCACATCTACATAGACCTGCCTATTTCACAGAGCCTTTAAGATCAGCATCCCTCATCATTGATCGTTATATCCCATAAAAGTGCTCTTAGTCTTGATAAAAGCACATCACAGTTGATTGTCATTACCACTCATGCTTTTGTGTCCTATACCGCAACATACTCCCTAGGTAATAGATCCAAGTTGGTGAAATTGTTGCCTAGTTTATTATAGATCTGTTATTGGCTTGGAATTGGAAGTACATTACTCTCCTTGGGTCGCATTAATAGGGCATTTTTGTCATAAACTTGTCCAAGTAGAACTCTCTTTGGTGCGGGAAAAAGCAATGGTAAGCCCATCGGCGTCGTATTAGCGTTCCTTATATTTTCATCAAGTAAGAAGGTTAACGAACATTCAATTCAAGCAAACGTACGAATAAACATATCAAGTTTGAAAGCTCATGTAGGGCCATATTTCATATGAAATGTTGTTACCTATTATATATATATTTATCAACTAAGACTGTCAATCATAGCTTCTTTTCTTAGGTCCAATGACAATGTATAGTTAGCCTGGAGTTTGTAATTATCAGTCATTTGATGTTGTATAGAGGTTCAACTCCTCAAACTGGCATATTTTTGTCAAGTTCAACTAGACATTATTATTGCACCGGATGACTGTATTAACTAAGTTCTCACAAAAGCTTCTCTCTATATGCATGATGTCCTAGTTGTCCCTAGGGTGTTAGTCATTCCAACAAGGTAAATCCTAAAAAATGATCGTATTATCCAGTTGTGCTTGTTCTCTGTGGAACATGGCATTTGGAACTTATCATGGGATGTAACTCCTTGAAATTTGCTTAGCTTTTGAAAAATTTCATCTTAAACAAATCTTTCAGGTGGCACCTCATGCAGGGTATGCTTTTCATGAATATATGTTTGTTTTTTTAATTTTTGACACAAAACATTTCAGGGCAGAAACAATGAAAAATCAAACCACCAAACTTTTTGATCATATTACAAATATCTTTAATGGGAATAATACGTGAAATGTCAACATGTAAAGGGTCATTATGCACATGTTTGGGAACTAATTTGTAGGGAGGAACAACAATGGGCCAAATTGAATACCTTCTTGTCAAATTTGAGTAAGCTGATCCATCATGCATAACCTTCGCCTGACATAGCGAGACTCAGCCATGAAGATTGGGTGCATCTCATCAAAATGCTTCCAAGCTTTGCCATCAAATGGATGGTCACCACACCTAGTTATGATGCTAATGACGATGTCATAGCATGTGCTCAAATATGCTATTAACTGCGTACTGCTGACACAGCTTTGGTAATTGTGGCATATGATGCATTTTTGTAAAGGAGAGTGCTTTCACTATAAAACCTGAATTTCCTCGGCCCAAACCATGCATTCCCATACCACTTACACGATTCAAGCAGAAACTTACATAACAGTACCTCAACTTTTGGTACCATTTAAAAGAACCGAGCAATTTTTGACAATAATTTGTAAGAATCTTAACTTTTTTTAAAACAATTTTATAGGCAACATTTCACTTGAATGACATAATTGCTCTTTCATAAAAATAAAATCATTTTAGGAAACTTTGAAAAAGTTCGAGTATACAATAAATCTTGAAAAACTATTATAAAAATAATATAATATACAATAAAGATTTCCATAGAGTACAAATCATACAAATAATACAACAAATGTAAAAGTTTACATAAAATAATTTACATTTTTATATAAAATACAAGAAATTTAAAAACATTGCAAAAATTATAAATCATTGAGAAAATTTCACAAAAAGTACAAAATAAAAATATTGCAATAAATCATAAAATAATTTAATAAATTTTATATAAACTTCAAAAAGAAATTGTATATTCGATTACTAAATAACATTCTATGAAAACTTATAGGAACTAATTAAGCAAACTTTATTCAAGATGTTATAATTTTCATTCTATGAAGGTTTTTATTAGTTACGTTGGTCGGGCCTATGTTTAGGCCTGACGACCATATAAGTCACTTAGTGCGGCAACCCTAATTATTTCCCCCCAACCAATATAAGCAGGTTTTAGGGGATTAATCAAGGTTACTGATATTGAAACAGAAAACACTCTCAGAGTTTCTCCCCTCCCTCTCTCACGGCTACCTAACCGTCCACAGGGATTTCCAGTCGGACGTGATGCCCTAAAGGTGACTCTAGTAGCTGCCCCACATTGAGATCGACGTAGGATATTCCCGACAGTCAATTTTGCAATCCATATCAGTCCTAATTTATCTAACACTGGTATCAGAACCTAGACTGATGGGATTAGTCCCGTTCAAAGCATTTAATGATCTAAGTAATAAGCACGCTTGTTTTGAGTATATAACTATATGATTAGTTGCTTAATTTCCATAATTATGCAAGTTAATAGAATGCTTCTACGTCTTTAATATCTCAAATAAGCTAAAGATTAGATTTTTAGTCATAATCACTTATGAACATATATCCTCAGATTGCAAGTAAATTCACACATGCTATGCGATTATGTGTTAATCTGCCCGTGCCCAGACTAATAGACGTGAAATATGATTAGTTGGTTAATCTTCATCATTATGCAATTAGAAAGCATGAATCTTTATATTACTAAGTGTAATCATAATGAAACAGATTCAAGAATGCATATGCCTTGCAATACTAGCATGTTCTGTTTATTATCTTCCGTCAAAAAGGGAACAATTTTTTGATAACGCGTGAACCAAATATGTGTTTTGGTCTATGCACAGTACCTTGCAAGCACTTTTCCTTTGATTCAAGATGAATGCTAGCATGTTGGTTAATTAAATTTAGATGAACACTAGGCCCTGGACTCAAAACCCTAACCCTAATCTCACCGCCAGTGCCTTGGTGGCTGCGGCGGTGGTGAGTCCAACGAAACTCCACCTTATCCATGAAAAAAAAGGTAGAAAAGATTTAGATTCAGATTCATACCCATCAAACACTGTGGACGGGTGGCGTGTATAGGTCAAGTGCCGCTGACAAATGCTGTTTTGGAAATCTTCTTCCTCCCAAACTCCTCACTGCATGCCAATCTACGCAACCAAAGAGAGAAAATCGCAAAAATAACCACCAATGGAGGCACATGAGCCCATGCACCGCCGTCTTAGCAGCACATTGGTTGCGTGGCTCTACACGGTGGTGGTGTCCAGTTTCATCAGGTTTACATGTATCAAAGGCTATGGCAGTTTGCTAAGCACCAGTGGGGTGGCGATAATATCATTTAGGGATTCTATTTATCTCAGGGTTCAATAGTTACAGAGAACCACCATTGAAGACAAATGAGGGAGGCTAAAACCGCCAATAGGGACTAGGAGAATGGAAGCCTTAAAGCTCGATTAGTCGAGCTCTATATCTCAGTGCAGATAGAGGAGAGAAAGGCAAAGAGGTCTAAGAGAGAGAGAAAGAGAGTAAAGTGAGGACGTGAGGGGTAGGGTAGGGTTAAGAGTGAGTAGGCTCACTCTTAAAAAGGGCCTGTTTCTAAATAGGCCGGTTCTGCTCATTAAAAGGGCCCGTTTTTTGGGCCGGTTTTGTGACCCAACTTCATTTTGTTTTATATCGAGCCAGTTTTTTCTAGGCTAGGTTATTTTCGGCCAATTTTGTTTTTGATTTCTATTTTGGACAAGGTAATCCCAATCAGTTTTAGAGGTTGAAAGTAATTATGAGTTTTTGCTATAATTTTATGCATTTTTATGCTCATATCATTGTTGCTTATGTAACAATTACTTTATATTGTTGTTTATGTAACGATAATATAAGTCTTTGAAGCTAAATATATGACGTTGTGTTATATCCGAGACATATCATGTGAATTCATTTTATATACTATAAGATTTGATAAGTGTGTTTTACCCAATTAACAGTGAATATCTATGTGATAGTCACCAATTAAAATGTTAATTACTTTGACAAAACTTTACGAACCACATGGTAATTAAGAAAACTCCTAAATTACCATCTATATATAATGATAATATGAATCTTAAAGGCATGATGTATAACTACGTGTTATATATTGAGAAAATAAACAAATTGTTTCGTAATAGAATATATGAATTAGTTTCATATAAAATAAGCCTTGTGTGAATATGTTTTGCATGGCTATATGTGAATTTTTGGCCCAATAAATAACATTGTATTATAGACATATTATATGAATTCGTTTCACATTATTTGAAGTCTATAATATTATATGGATGTATCCCACATAATTACTTACATGCAATTTCCTTTCAATTGATATGTCATTAAAAAGAGTCTTAAATGACATATTAGTAATTATATAAATTTGCTTTACATGATTAAAGTTGAATATCTTTGTGATATTTCTAGATGTGTTAATTAGTTTAACAAATTTTCTACTCCATAAATTTTGTTTTATGAAAAAAAGTAGTAATTAAATTACCGCAATTCCTGATTCATTCTTGTATGTGATGATTATGAGTTTAGCAAAATTTTGAGATGGAGTTTTTGATAATTTAATTACCTAAAAATATGCCTAATATCCATTCTTTAAATATATACTTTCAGATATCGCAATTAAAATGCGATTGGTGCTTAGTTTACCAATGGAAAGTAAGATAGCATTAACTAAGGTATATAGTGTTAGAAGATTTAGCTTCTTTTGAACAAACGTAAAGTATTAACGTAACTTGACGGCTTCTAAAACTCTCCTAGGCTAGTAAAAGATGTGAATAGCATAGATGTAACTGCCTGTGAGCAGTATCAAGAGAGAACCTAATGACATACCATGAATAGTTCGAGGATGGATCGATCAACATGCTAACTATATGTTATTACATACGTAATGATCTGGTAAGGGGATTTGAAGGCTATCCCACTGCTGAGGACATGTGGATCACCTTGGTATGTGGTTTGACCAAATTCATCTACCTCTCAAATCTTTGAACCTAAGGATGGTATTACCAAAAGGGTTAATATAGAGTAGAATATGGCGCATGTGAAGTACTATAACTATAAAAAGAAGAAACCTTCCTCTTAGGATCATCCGGAGTTGACCTTCTTTCATAGTTACACTTGAATAACATGAGTACTCCCAAGCAATACCAACTTTCTTCCTTAATGGACTGTAGATATGGGAGCAACCAAACACATAGTTCACGACTGAGCTGATTTTGTGAACCTGCATCACTAACCAATGGGTTCACAGACTGTTGTCTTTGGGAACGACAATGATGGAACACATTGTTGATATAGCAACATGTCAGCTTAAACCCCATGAAGAAAATAAGTTATTCCACCATGATGCTCTCCACGCACTTAGGGTGCAGCGTACCTTTGTACTTTTTAGTTTTGATATTTGTGTTTGCTCTTGATTTCCCTTTATATCGACATCTTCCATCTTTGCCATTTTTTTTGAACTCTGTTTTTAGGAATATTCATCTTCACCTTAAGGGTCAAGATAGAGTGAACAAGCTAACTAGAGATGGTCCTTTTAGATCAGCTCACTAAGGTTAAGTTGCCTAGGTGAGTAATGTCTAGTTAGCAAATCAGAGCCCTTTGGTAAGGCTTTGAGAGCATCTATGCCCTTATAATTAGTCCATTCAGGCATAGGCAGACCCATCAACATTAAGGTACATCATGGGGTTATCTATTTCGTCAGTCTTATAGATGGTTATTCATAACATGGGTATGTGTATCTACTATCTCAGCGCTGCGAGACATTTGATGTGTTCAAATGCTTCATAGTACGAGTAGAGACTCAATTGGAGTGTAGGGTTAAGATCGTTCAGACTGGTCAAGGTCGTGAATACCTTCCTGATATGTTCAAAGTGTTCTGTGAGGAAAAGGTATACAAAGACAGCTAATGATCCCACACATCCCACAACAAACAGGGTTGCAAAACGTAGGAATCGCATATTACTTGACATGGTCAAGTCAATGATAGCACATGCAAACCTCCCAATTAGTGTTTGAGGGGGTGCGTTGCTCTCGGCAACCTATATCCTTAACCAAGTGTCAAGCAAGAGTATACCTGCCATATCATATGAGTTATGGTTTGATAAGAAGTCATCCTTAGACCAGTTATGCCCAAGGGGTTTGGCTGGCTATGTGGATAACCCAACCCGCAAATGTGAAAAATTTGGTCCAAGAGCCACCAAAATGGTGTTCATTAGATATCCCGCACAATCTAAAGGATATGTAATGTAGGGGGAGCACCCTAACAGTGGTATGATAGAAATAGATTTCTGCAATGTCGATTTTCTCAAGGTTAAGTTGACAACCATTGGTGAAGTTAAGATGTCAAACTGTTTGAGTTACAATAAGACATTCAACAATATTTCGATGAGGAGGAGAATTTGCCCTCTAACCAAGTTACCGAAAATGGTATGCCTCCCCTACCCGAAAGGGATGGGGGAGATTTGTCTGTTCTGGAGAATAAGATTCGTCCTCCATCTCCTATACATAAAGAGAGTCGACCTGTGAGTGACGTCCATCCTCAATCTCCAGTTCCCGAAAATACAGTTAGTCCATATGTTCAAGATCCCATGCCCTAAAGGTATAGTGAGAGTGATTCTCCACATGCTCAGGGTTCTGTACCTCTTAGTGAAAGGGGGAGGAATGCTAGGGATAGCGGGAGTGGTTCCTCACATGCTTAGGTGGGAACAGTTCTTAGAGAAAGGGAGAAGGATCCCTCACCTAGGCAGACGAACAATGAAGGTCCCAGGATCCAAAGGAGTAAGCATAAAAAAATTCCTCGATGATATTTCAAATTCAAAGAGGAGATATTCTTATACACTCCCTTGGAGGTTGAGGAGCCTACCTCTTATCAAGAGGTGATTGACTCGCCAAACCACAAAGAGTGGATGGATGCCATAAGGGATGAGATAGACTTAATAGTGAGAAACAAGGTTTAGGAAGTTATTGATCTTCGACCCTAACGTAAGTCTATTGGAAACAAGTGGGCTTCAAGATAAAATATCGGGTAGATGGTTTGATCGATAAATTCAAAACCTGTTTAGTGGTGAAAGGGTTTACACTAATTGAAGGTGTAGATTCTGAAGAGACATTTTCTCCTATGGTGAGATTTGACTTTATTCGCCTACCCCAAGCCATGGTTGCCCATTTGGACTTAGAGTTTTTTTAAATGGATGTGAAGACTGCTTTCCTCAATGGTAGCTTTTAGGAAGAGATCTATATAGATCAACCCATTAATTTTGTATCAATGGGACAAGAGGACAAGGTGTGCTGCCTTAAAGTGGCCCATATATGGTCATAAGCAGTCTTCCAAATATTTGTGCTCAAGATTCCCTGAAGTTATAACTTTGATTGGCTTATCTATGATTTTAGAAGACCACTGTGTGTATGTCAAAAGATCAACTGGGAGGATCATGTTTTTTACCCTGTACGTTGATGACATATTACTGGTTGGGAACAACTTGGAGATGATTAAAACCACTAAGTAGTGGCTATCCTCCATCTTTGAGACAAAGGATAATGGGTGAATCTAGGTATGTCCTAGGGGTGGAAATAATCTGAAATCGTCCTAGGAAACTTTTAGGTATGAGCTAGGAGGCATATATTAAGAAAGTCTTAGAACGATTCCGTATGCATTATTTCAAACTTGTTGACACTCTAGTTGAGAAAGGTTTAACCTTGAATATCGACCAATGCCCAAAACAAATAAATAAGAGGAAATGAGTAATGTCCCTTATGCTAGTGTCGTAAGAAGCTCAATGTATACCATGTTATGTACACGGCCTGGCATTAGCTTTATAGTTAGCTTGGTAATCGTTACCAGAGCAGCCCAGGACTTGTACATTGGCAAGCCTTCAAGAGAATCATGCGCTACCTTCATAGTGTAGCGAACCTAGTCTCTTGTTGTCAACGCGAGGACCTCCAGTTCGGAGGATACTCAGATGCGGATTGGGGTAGTGACCCGGATGAGTCCAGGTTGACCCCAGGATATGCTTTACCCTAAGGGGGGAGCTATCTCAAAGTGCAGTAAGAAGCAAAACTGCATAAGGCAGTCAATTATAGAGGCATATAGTGTTGCTTGTCACCATAGAGACAAAAGTCATTACCATAAAGTATATGTACACCAAGAAGGTGATTATATTCCATTGACTAAACCTACTCCTAGTGATACATTCAAAACTCACATATTGAGTAAGGAATCCGTAAGGTTTAGTTTCGGGACAAATCCTGTCATGTGATGGAAAAGGTTCTTTTATAATGAGCAAAATGCTCATAATTTATTGTTGGACAATACGCATATTGAAATATCATAGGCTTCTGATTAGCCTAGTCACACAGGCAATCGCCCTGATGCTTGAATAGAGGGCATGATGAGACTAAATCATATTGGCACTAAGTGTGCAATATTGAGTACTCACACTAGAGGTAAATACGAGATATGATTTCATATTGAAACCTTAAAAGCCGAATCTTGAGTGTTGAGATTAACAGTTAATATGTTAATCTGGTGGCACAGGTTAGACTTTTTCAGTGGAAATCTAGACTGACAATTTGCATGGCATATAGAGTGACGAGCCCAGTTGAGTGGGAGCTATGTCATGACACACATCTCATACTGTGTATGCTTAAAAGACGACCCATACACGGAATGGCAATTGACCTCCTTATCTCTTGTATGTGACCCTATGGACGATAACTCTTTAGCTTAAAGCTGTGAAATGAAGTCGAAACTTGATGTTGCTACTTTAATGGGTCTCTCAAGGGCCAGGACGTATACGGTTCGACGAGAACTTGTTGGGAAAGCAATTAAGCTAAGATTCAATATCATAAGTGTTTAAGAAAAAAATCTATCGATCATCACCATATCAGCTCGGTGATTATATTGAGTATATAATCATATGATATATCATGGCATAAGGTATTAGAGATGCCACTGGTGATGTTTAGGGTGATTTGCGGTATCATATTTTATGAAAGCGTTATGTTAGTTAAATGATGACTTAATATAATATTACTGGTTATTTTTTGATTGCACGTACTATGTGACCGTATATGCCCATAAGCCGTTTAGTGTGGCAACCCCAATTATTTCTCCCCAACCCATATAAGAAGGTTTTAGGATATTAAACAGGGTTACAGATATTGAAACAGAAACACTCTTACAGTTTCTCCCCTTCTCCTCTCACAGTAGCCTTACCATCTATAAGGTTTTCCGGTCTAAGACCTGACACTCTAAAGGCGACTTTAGTAGCTGCCTCACATTTAGATCGACGTGGGCTAAGCTAACAGTTAATTCTGCAATTCAGGTCAGTCCTAATATATCTAACAATTTATAATACTTTCTATTTAATTTACAAGATTTATTTTATTTTCATTTTTTTTAGTGTTTTTGAACTTGATTTTGTTTGCATGAACGCAATTATATCATTTAAATGAGAAAGGGATCTACAAAATTAATTCAAGAAGAGCTAAGTACTTTTAAAATTGTTTTCAAAATGTTAGGGTCCTTTAAATGCTTGCGTCAGAAGTTGATATACTATCATGTAGTTTTTTTGTGATTTAAGGGTAGCGTCATCCTTGTAATATATCATACATTCATTCCCGCAGCATTTGTAGTGACCACATCTTAGCCTGGCTTCTTAACCATTCGTTTGACAATACTATGGTCAAACCTTTGCGCTGTAGGAACATTAGTTATTTTTGTTTCATATGATGATAGATAAATAGTGATAAGCTTAAAATGAAATTCACTACTTTATTTTTTAAATAATTAAAGATTAGAAACCTATGTACTAGTTTGTTTGATGAGCACATAATCAACATTTATTAAATAGAATGTGGATGAAAGGGAAAAGTAATCCTCGATCATATAAAGTTATAAGTAATCGATGTGAACAATAATCTAAATAATGAAAATAACCTAACTGGTACTCAGTCATGACATGAATTCTTTGTACAAAACAAAGCTCAAGAGATAGAAAGAAAGATCAATGCCTAGTTTAACTTTATAGACTATTGATATGCTTTAGCTTGTAACAATGAGACTTTGACTATTCTAATGAGTTATGCTAAATTAGGAGCCTATCATTGATTAATTACACGGTGGGAGAAAAATTAACTAAGGCATTCAAGTTAGAAGAACTACTCATTTCAGTAATTGTCCAATGCTTTGTTTCTAACTCTAACCTGAAGTTAAGCATAGTCCTAATTCTAACCCAAGCCTTGGTTTATCCTCTTTTTTTTGGGATCGTTTGGTTGATTGTCATTGAAACTAATATGTTTTTATATAGGAGGAGTGTACGTATGTATGTAT
>NCQV01093918.1:6529-17657 GCA_002740545.1 Lophocereus schottii | reverse complement strand
AAAGGGTAAGGAGTTAGCCAAAGAAGCTCCTAAAGGCCAGAAGAAATGTTTTAAATGCCATGGCTATAGGCATTTTCAGGTTGACTGTCCGAATAGGAGACTCCTTACAATCAGAGAAATTGAAGATCTTAACCATATGGAAGTACAAGAAGATGAGGAAGGAGAGACCTCCTACCTACCACCTAAGGAAGGTGAAATGCTCATGATCAAGAAGGTACTTCATGCCATTGAAGTCCTACTAGAGGCTAATTAAAGGGAGCAAATCTTTCGCTCCAGATGCAAGGTGGCCCACAAAACTTGCAACCTAATCATAGATGTGGGAAGCTGTATAAACGTCGCCTTCAATGAGATTGTCAATAAGCTCAATTTGATCACCATTGAGCACCCCAGGCCATATACCTTGCAGTGGCTCAAACAGGGAAATGAGGTAATAGTCTCTAAACAAACTTTGGTTGGCTTTTCAATTGGAGAATACAAGGATGAGGTGATGTGTAATGTACTGCCTATGGATGCTTGTTATCTACTTCTTGGCAGGCTTTGGCAGTATGATAGAGATGTTGTTCATTATAGTCAATCCAACACCTATTCCTTCAAACTAAAAGGCAAAAAGATGACCCTGACCCCTGTAGCTCCCAACCAAACACACAAAAATGAAACAGGGAAGGAAAAACCCAAAGATAATGCCTTGCTTATCAATGGGGGAAGAGTGGAGAGGGCTATTTCCAAGGGGAAACCCATATTGTTGTTCTTATGATGGAATATGTCCCTAGTTCAGATCTCACAACCTTTTACGCCTCAGTCTAGCCCTTACTATAAGAATTTGAGGATGTCTTTCCTCAAGACCTACCCCCTGGCCTTCCTCCCAAAAGGGGAATTAAGCACTAGATAGACTTGATTCCTGGAGCCCCTCTATCCAACAAACCCGCTTCTAAATACAACCCACTGAAACCAAAGAGTTACAAAGAAAGGTTCAAGAATGGATTGACAGAGGTCATATGAGGGAGAGCATGATTTCATGCTCAGCTCTAGCTCTTTTAGTGCCCAAGAAAGATGACAGTTGGAGAATATGTGTGGACAGTATGGCCATCAACAACATTATAGTCAAATATAGGTACCATATTCCTAGACTTAATGACATCCTAAATGAACTTCATGGTTCCAAAATCCTCTCGAAGATTGATTTAAGGAGTGGTTACCACCAGATTAGAATGAGAGAGGGAGATGAGTGGAAGACTGCTTTCAAAACTAAGCAAGGATTTTATGAATGGCTTGTTATGCCATTTGGACTATCCAATGCCCACAGTACTTTCATGAGGCTGATAAATGAGATGCTCAGGCCCTACATTGGTCTGTTTGTAGTAATAGACTTTGATGACATCCTTGTGTACAGCCAGACTTAGCAAGACCATGTCCAACATTTGAAGCAAGTCTTTTTCTACCCTAAGAGAACATAAGTTCTATAGGAAGCTTGAAAAGTGTGAGTTCTTTGTTCCAAGGGTTGTTTTCCTTAGATATGTGATCTCTTATGATGGCATTCAGGTAGATGAGACCAAGGTTGAGGCAATCCAATCTTGGCCAATTCTAAGTTCAGTTACAGCAGTGAGGAGTTTTCATGGCCTAGCTTCTTTTTATAGAAGGTTTATCAAAGACTTTAGCCCAATCATGACTCCTATCATAGAATGCATGAAGAAAAGCAATTTCTCATGGCCTCCATCAGCCCAAGAGGCCTTTGAAACAATCAAGCAGAAGCTTTGTGAGGCACTTGTCCTAGCCAATTTTGAGGAATTATTTGAGGTAGAGTGTGATGCCAGTGGAGTGGTCCTAAGCTCAACTATTCAATATATGACAAGGAATTCTATGCAATAGCAAGGCCATTAAGTCACTGGAGTCATTATCTCAAGCCTAAGGCCTTTGTACTTCATTCTGATCATCAGACCTTAAAGTTCCTCAATGGCCAGTCCAAGCTCAATGCCAGACATGCTAAATGAGTTGAGTTTCTGTAAGCTTTCACCTTCTCTACCAAGCACAAAAGGGGCACTGAAAATGTGGTAGCCGATGCCCTTTCCAAGAGGCATGCTTTGATCTCAATTCTGGGAGCAAAGCTCTTGGGTTTACAAGTCATGCAAGCCTATTATCCTGAAGATTCACCATTCCAAAACTTGGTGAAGAACACCCCAACTCAAGGCCCTTATGCAATGTAAGAAAGTTTCCTGTTCAAGGGAAACAAGCTATGTGTTCCTGCTTGACGTTTGAGAGAGTTATTAGTTAGTGAAGCCCATGGAGGATCCCTTGCTAGCCACTTTGTTTTGAACAAGACCCTGATGTCCTCAGGGAGCACTTCTTTTGGCCAAAAATGGGGGAGGATGTTCACAAGGTTGTATCCAGATGCTCTATTTGCCATAAAGCCAAGAGCTAGTTCCATCAAGGCCTTTATACCCCACTGCCAGTCCCCTTAGGGCCTTGGGAAGATGTTAGTATGGAATTTGTGGTAGCTTTGCTAAGAACACAGAGAGGCAAGCACTCAATTATGGTGGTTGTTGACAAGTTCTCCAAAATGGTCTACTTTGTGGCCTATTACAAAATAGATGATACCTCTCATATTGCAGACCTGTATTTTAAGGAAGTGATCAGACTTCATAGGGTGCCTAGGACCATTGTGAGTGATAGGAACAACAAGTTCCTGTCTCACTTTTGAAGAAGTCTTTGACATGCACTGGTAGCTAAGCTGTTATACAGCACCACCTCCCATCCCCAGACTAATGGCCAAACTGAAGTTACAAATAGGACCTTTTCTATCTCCTTAGGACTTTGGTCGATAAGAACCTAAAAGAGTGAGATCTCAAGCTCCCACACGCTGAGTTTGCATACAATAGAACACCTGCCAGGGCTACTGGGTGTTCTCCATTTGAGGCATTGTATGGGACCAACCCCCTTACCCCAATTGACCTTATCCCACTGCCTACTAAATCCAAGGTTAGTTTTGAAGCTGAGAAGAGAGCCAAGGAGATGAAGAAGCTACATGAGCATATTAGGGCTCATATTGAGAAAGTCAATGAGGCTTATAAAGCCAAGGCCAACAAGAATAGGAAAGGAGTTGAGTACAATCATAGAGACCTTGTCTGGCTGCATCTTAGAAAGAAGAGATTCCCTACCAGAAGGAAAAGCAAACTGATGGCCAGAGGAGATGACCCATTCAAGATCCTGGCTAAGGTGGGAGCTAATGCATACAAGCTGGAAGCTGGAACTGCCTGGGGACATGGCTGTCTCTACTACCTTTAATGTGGGAGATCTTAGTCTCTATGTGGAGGATGATATGGATTATGGGGAATTGAGGGTAAATCCTTTCAAATGAGGGAAGGATGATGCAGATCAAGGCTCAATTCAGAATACTCAACCAGAGAATAGGAACACCTTGCTCACTGATCACCACAATGATCAGTTCTATGAGGGAAAATAATGTAATTTTGATGCTTGTCTGGTGAGGTCCTTGCTATGCTCGATACACTAAGTTTCCCTACAAGCATACCTAAGTCACTTTTGAGGCTAACTAGCAGCCTTAGTTGAGCTCAGTCTCAATAATTACTGCCTGAATTTCAGTGCATTTTGGTTGCTCCAACAGCTACTGGTGACTTATTTTCAGTCAAGGAGCATAATCGCTTTTTGAATAGTAACTTAACTCATTTTTTAGGAATTAAACCAGCTACTAAATGATAAAGGTTGCTTGAGTCTTAGTAAGAGCAATCCAGTAGTAACAGCAAATCAGTTCAGCAACAGCAATTTTGGGGTTTATTTTAACCTTAGCTTAACAGCTCATTTTGGCATGTTTAAGGTCCTGAAAATGTGCCTAAATATTTACCGTAGGTCCCAAAATTACATGTTCAGGTCACTTAGCATCAACTTTTAACCAACACAAACATTCAGGCAATACCCTGACCAGCCAGCCTAAGCTCAATGTAAGCAGCTGCCAATCACCTCCAAAGCCATCATTAGCAGTCCTTGGGACTGGTCTTAGCTCGACACCTCAGTAATGGAGATTAGCAAGGACATTAGGTGTCAAGGATTAAGGGTTAGTTACTATTTTAGGCAATTTGGATTCAAACTAATTTAGCTGTTTTTGTTCTAAGTTAGTTTTTGTTTTAGCTGTTGATCTTGTATGAAAAGTTGAGTATAAAAGCCTTGTTTTTCATTGTAAGCAGGAGATTATGATATATGAAAGACCTAATAGCTTGTTCAAGCAAACTCTCTCAAATTTCTCTAAACTTTATCTTGTTCGGTGATGTTAGTGAGTAGGTTCTGTATTTGATCTTCTAGTGCCTTAACTTTAGGAAGATTGGTGGTGAACTCCTTCAGTCTTGGTTGCTGGTGTCAACCTTTATTCCAGGACATACCCTTCCATGTTGAGTAGCTAGGTTTGGTTCATTCCAAGCTTACTGATTTCAGCATACAACAGATAGCCTTTGTCTCTTCTAGGTGAATGGTGCCTATAATGTTGATCTTGGTACCTACCTTTATGTTGGTAAGGTTGCAGCCCATTAGATTCGTCATGTAGTACTCATCATCTCTAGAACCATTACGAATGTGATCGTCCTATTAGACTTTTCAACAGTAGAGTTTTTCAAATTAATGACAGAGTCAGCAAGTTTGGGCCCTCCATTCTGAACATTGCTAGAACTAGTCATATTATGCACACATTGAGACAACTGAGATTCTAGTTTCTATTTTAATTTTGTAACACTTCCATGAATACCACCTAAAGAGTTTGCAAACCCATCATGGTGCTTTGGAGACCTCGCACTTGATCTTCTACCCCATGTAGTACTCATCATCTCTAGAACCATTACAAATGTGACCAATGTCTCCAAGTTCCGTCCTCGGAACATGAGTCCTATTAGACTTTTCAAAAGTAGATTTTTTCAGATTAACGACTGAGTCAACAAGTTTGGGTCCTCCATTCTGAACATTACTAGAACTAGCCATATTATGCGCACATTGAGACAACTGAGATGCTAGTTTCTGTTCCAATTTTGTAACACTTCCATGATTACCACCTAAAGAGTTCTGAAAACACGTGATGGTACTTTGGAGACCTTGCATTTGATCCTCCACCCCATGAATACATTGTTGATTTCTTTGTACCTTTTTGAAGTGACTCTCTAAGTTCATCCAACCTAGCATTCCATTTTTTAGCCAATTCTAAAATATCATCATTAGTGCCCTCTTATAAAGCTTCCAATTTTTTTTATCAAGTTCAGCAATTCTCTCATCAATTCCATCAATTCTTTGTTCTAATGCCATGGCTCTTGTAACTAGCATGCAAGAAAAGGTTTTTTTTTTTGTGGACACCAATAAATCAACACAAAACAAACAAGCAACTCAAATAATAAACTACTTCTAAAGCACTCGTAGCATGCAAATCAATTAAGAAAATTATAATACTATCATAATCGTTTTGAATTTTTTTGAAAATAGAAAAAAATTTTAGCTCCAACCAAGTAATTGACAATCTACTAACAATCTAAAGTCCGAAAATCAAAGAAGAGATTCAACAAGTACCAAAGTTGGCCTAACCTGTTTAGCAAGATACCACATATTTCCCTTTCATTCGGGCCTCAAAATACTAGTATGCAGCAACCAGGACTTCAGCAAGCTTCTTCCCCACAGTTGCAGCAAGACTATAAAGCACTGCACTGGCACTAGTCGGCACTTCCGGATCACAGCAACACGAATAGCACATAGGTTGTTTCTTTGAAACAGCAAGCACAAACGGCGAATAGTTAGCGAGGCACCCTCTGCCGTCAATTCTGACAAGGAGTGCTAGTGACGAAGGTGGTGGATGGTTTAGGTTGGTGGGCTATCAAGGTAGGTTGAGGGTCAAAGGGTGGGGCAGCAAAATTTGGGATTCGGGTTGGCTAAGAATCAAGAACTTGCTCTGATAACTAAGTTGATAGAGATTTGGTAGAGAAAAGGAAAGATAGGAGATATTTAGAGAGGAGGGAAGAAAGCGATTAATATCTTTGAGCTCAAATCAATGTTAATTCAATATTCAATGGTACATAGATCCCTGATTCATAGGTATAGAACCTTGCTAATACGAAGTAATAGGACTCCGAATAGAAATAGGAAAGTGTAATATTCCTAATAAGACTTAGACACCATAATGTTAATCCTAATAGAAATAGGAAACCATAATAAACTATAATTACAATCAAATATATTAATTATTATTTTTATACTTCTTCCCAAAAGAAGTCCTGATGAATCCATCAACAGATAAACGAAAAATAGCACTAAGAATCAATCTAATCGACTAGACTAATTGGTTTACTACTAGTAGTAGAAGGGACGTAAACACATAAAGGGAAGCACCATAACATCCACAGTGGCACAAATTTCAAACTACTAAACAAATATTTGCTAACACAGCTGGTTGCAATATTATGTCGGTGAATGTAGACTACCTTGCATAGGACACAAGGCACAATGCAAAGAGTCTTGATGAACATAAGGAGACGTACAATATTGGGGGGAAAAAAACTATTAGAGAAATTCGGCTGAGCAAATGATGTACACTAAGATAGCTAGCTTCCGCAGACCAAGTGCTCAGTATCAGGCCTCGATAACAGTGGCTAATATCTAGAACAGAAGGGGGGAAAAAGTACAAATCAGAGTCCTTGTTATTTCACTGACAAATGCATTTCACAAAAGCAGAAACATTGCAGCAAAAACCATAGCATTCATCATATGGGCAGTTTTTCAGAATATGGAATTACTACCTCTCCAAGATCCAAAATAAAACCTGCTCCCAATTCTTGAGCATATAATTAATTGTGTCAAAGTTTTGATAACAGTTCTGCAAGCTCTTCATCGGGTACCTTAACTTCTGTACATGTTCCTAAAGCAGCAGCGAGCCTGGCAGCTAGCTGGTGCTTACACTGACATGAATTGACAAATTATTTGCATTGTGTGCCACAAGATAGGTTGTGTGAGTAGCTTGGACAATTGCATGAGCTAGAGATTGAACATAACCACAGACCATCAACTTACACAAAGCTGTTCTCCTCTGTTCACTACATCATAGAAAAATGAGTAGCAAGCACAGTAATGTTGAGCAAAACATAAATACTCTTCTTTCCCCCGAGATTCTCCCACAACCTATTTGCACCACAAATAATATTTACCATGAGCAACTTCAAGATTGCTTAAAGTTCGTATCCGATAAAGAAGCAGATTGACGCAGCATAATAACATCACTGGAGGGTGCAAGCAATAATTCAGACATCACTTTGCTTATAGGACATGAGCTTTTCTATTAAATTAAAATTTTCATTTCCTTGGAGTATACTTTCTCAAAAAAAGTACTGTGTTAAAAACTTGGACTGCTTGACATAACGAATAAACGCAGAAACCAACACTCTCACCCATATTGAATGCCTGTACCATATTGTTCAGAGTATATACATCGTACAAATTGTTCATGCACAAAAATATAATGCATCAACAATTCTGTTTCAGTGAACAAACAATCTATAGGAAGGAGTACCCACTTTAAGAGTGCAGTATAATTCACCTTAATATTGACCAAAGACAGTGCATGCAGTAAATGTGGATTAATTTCCCTCTTTCTCAAAGAAAGTTACTTTTTGATTTATAGGGGTCGATCATTTCCATAAAAAGATTTGAGTCAGAGTGTCGGAACCTGGAAAGTAAGACAAATATATTCTCCCCCAGAACCCAGGAACCGAACACCCAAAAAAAAAAAAAATCAGCACGCAAAATAAGAATGCATATACAAGCTACAACACACACAAAAGCTACTTCCATCCAATTCGCCTTATTATCTCAATTTTTCAAATGAAACACAATCTAATTGCTAAACCGAAGACCTACCCTTCGATAAAATTGAACAATGAGGCTTTGAATTGATCACAAGTAAGAGTATAAGAGAACCTGAAAAATAGAACGGCCGCTAGGTTGACCGCAG
The DNA here is from genome assembly GCA_002740545.1 of Lophocereus schottii. Classification (NCBI taxonomy): domain Eukaryota; kingdom Viridiplantae; phylum Streptophyta; class Magnoliopsida; order Caryophyllales; family Cactaceae; genus Lophocereus; species Lophocereus schottii. The sequence continues at coordinate 9,676 of NCQV01093918.1, read as the reverse complement.
ATTCTCTTGACGCCTCTTTGATCAACTATCCTTATTGCTCGTTCAAAGTTTTTTCCGAACAGGAAATGCAATCTGCCCATTTGTCAACACATTTAGACGACAGGAACATTTTCCTTCATGAGTGGGAAAGGGGGAGTGGAGATTACTCACGTTTCCAGTTGGTCATCAGTCACTGCCGAAACAGGAGCTTCCGCCATTATCAAACTTGCCAATTCCATTGTAGATAGAAACAGAAGAGGAAAAAAAGGAAACAAAGGGGAGCAAGGCGGACTGGGTTAAGTCTGGAATTGACTGATTGGCACAAGAAGGGGAGTAATTTTCGGCTTTAAGATGTTAGCAGAACCTGAACGTGTAGACTCGATCATCTTCCACACTGTTTCAGCCACCAAGATACTTGAAGTCATCCTCGCGAAATTTGGTCCCGTACTACGTCTACAAAGGGTTAGAGAAACGAAACACTCGCAAGAATCCGCCGTAGCAGATTCTATTCACAGTTTTGATGGGCGATTTCTTCGATGAGGATGTCACTTTGTTATCAAACGTTTTTCCAGTTTATCGAATCCAACCCCTCACGCCGTTACATGGACGGCGTCAATGCACTTTGTTTTATTTTATTTTTTTGTTTTGAAATGTTCATTTTATTAAAATCAAGTTACTGTTGATCAAATAAAAGATAAAACTCTTCCATTAAAAATATACATTATTCAGTCCAAATCCGGACCGAACTAAAGAGCACGTCAGATTAGACCGAGTGCATTCGATCTTCGGTTCAATCCACCCGGTCTACTGGCCTTGACTGACGACCGACTATTTTTAAAAATAAAATAAAATAAAATAAAAGATTATTAGGAGTTCGAGAATTTCCTTGATTTTTTTGGTCAAAGACTAATGCCAAGTGACAACTAATGTTCTTTAGAATTAATTAAAAAAACTAATAATAGTATGATTTTAGTTAAAATTGATTGAGCCAATAATCTTTGTTCCAACTGTACTTGAAAATAAAGTCGGTCTACTTCGGTTGGTCCCAGTTCGGTCTGAATTTTTCAGCTCGGTCCTAGTCCAGTCTGGCTCTTATTCGGTCCGTCCTTTTCCCTTAATCAGTCTTCGGTCCAACTTGATCAAGTCTGATCCTATACGGGTTTGAACAGGTGAACACTCCAATCTCCCACAACAGATTTTCTCTATTCAAAAAACTTGAATCCGAGACCTTACTTAAAGAGAATAAATTTCAAACCACTTGAATCAAAATGTGTTGGTAATTATCTTGAATCCTCTATTTCACTAGTGTTGGCCAATAAGAGGTAGAGCTCCTCTATCACAAATATTCTCTATTCACAAGACTCAAATATGAGACGTTACTTTAGGGGCACAAATGTCAAACCACTTGAAACAACTTGTGTTAACAATACTCATTATGCCATTATGATTTCAGATACATACACAAATGTCTGTTTATATATTAAAAAAATCTAATAACTCAAAAATTCCGACTCCAAGCATGGTGTAAGGGGGTCTGATTTAGCAGCCTCGCCTCTGAATTATAAAATTACAGAGTGAATGGTTCTGATTAACCATAAATTTAAAAACCATATGCTACCTACTGCTCTATAGAAACGGAGCAGAGAAAGTTTAGAAACACACTTTCCTTTAGTTCGTACAATCCAAGCTGAAAAAATAGTCTAAACTTACCTGTTTTAGCTATCCAAATTTCGGGCAAAATGATAATGTGTGTGTGTGTATGCAAAATAATAAATGTCTTGTTACAATGCACTTTTTAAGTATCTCGTCCTAACTTAAAAATCACAATACAATATTTTTAACTTAAAGAAAGGGTAGGGTCGAATAATGAATGCATATTATTACTTATGAACTGTTTGAAATCATCTTCTAACTTATAATTTATCACATTTTTTAAAATATGCGTATCATATGCCCTCACTTATAGAGTTTATATGACTGGGTGTCATTCACTGCCCCATTGATGTAGCTGACAAATATTTAAACCTAGCAATTTATAACTAAGTTTGATCATTGAAAAATTAATGATTTTAAGTCATAAAAAACGTTAATTTAGGAAAAAGCAAGACATTTAAAGGTATCTTGCGGTAATTCATATATTAGAATTCATATATATACATATGTGCATGTGTGTGAATGCATGTGTGTATATATATAGATACATACATACATACATACATACATATATACATACATACATACATACACATATACATACACGCACACACATATATATACACACACATGCGCACGCGCGTGCACACACGCACACACATATATATACATACAATATATACATATATACATATACATATTGTTTTGGTAGAGATTTTTCTAGGTGTGTTGATGACATGGCAGATAATGGGCTTATGAGATGGTCTGTGAGGTGGACCATCTTCGTTCGTCGAGCCCTACTTGTAAAAAAGGCTTCCCTCAGATCATGAATCTGATGAATGCCTCCCTGACATTCAAATTAGCATCCCAAAGAGGGAAAGAAGAAGATCTTCAAGGAAAAGGGAGAAACTAAAGTTGCACCTCCCAGGTAAAGATTGGATATTTACTAAAGAAGGGTGAATATGACAATTAAGTGTGTCATACCCTTGATTTCAGTGAAAATTGATTATCTTTCTCAAATTTGGTAGGTGGGTATTTATAGGATACTGTATAGTTTCATAGGATTTTCAATCCTGAGGACTTGAATGAGGTCAAACCTTGTCCCATCCTAGCGACACACAACGAGTTTGGGCCTCCCTTCTTTGGTCTTTATACTTGCTGACGTGGCCTCGATAGTGAAATTTTATCTAAATCATTTAACCCCTCACATTTTACCTACACGTCTTTCGAAAATGGTGAGACATAGAATGTAGATAAAGCATTCTAAATAGCTCTATGTTGAAATTCTTTTCTTCTCTGATTGAGCTCACATCAAGGCCATTTACTGCCCTTATTAACTTACAGGATTCTAAATGTCATCCTCTTGCCACAATGTAAAATGGTGATTGAAAGGGGGAACTTTTCACCCCTACCATCCCACTTCTTGTGAAGATAGTTTGTTTGTCATGGGATTTCCTACTTAGCTTAACAAAAGTGAGATGACCCTTCACATTTAGGAGGCTTTCCGCTGGGATA
>NCQV01093905.1:21788-33158 GCA_002740545.1 Lophocereus schottii | reverse complement strand
AAAAAAAAAAAAACAACACATACAGAGTGCATACATAAACTTATATTGATAAGTAGGTTGTTGGAGCATACAAACAGGGTATTTATATTTTCATTGCCTCTTGACGGATTTTAATTTAGTCTTTGCTTATGTTTCACTATCACCTTTTGTGGAAGACTTACACTTTTAAGGTTCGTTGGCAGGATATCGTGGGAGCTACTGGATTGTTGAGTGCTAATCCTCTTGATCAACAGACAGCCATGTATTCGTTGTCCACACTAATGACTGTAGCGCCGAGCGATACATATATGGAGTTTGAAAAGGTTAAATGCAGTAAACTGTTAATGACTTCGCTTCCCACCCCTCTCCATTACTTCCAGTCTTGTCTGGTTTCTAAGTACTGATTTTCAATGTATCATATGCCAGCATCTGAACAGTCTTCCGGATCGCTATGCACATGACACTTTATCTCAGAATGACATTGAGGTGAACATTGATTTTACTTTGTGTCTGTGGTTTGCTATCTGTTGTTAGTGACTTAGTGTCTATTCTGTGATTCTCTTGGTATCGTCTTTAAGGTATTGTTGGTGTTGCACTCACCTGTGATATGAAGGCCTGTAGAGTTTTTGGAGAGCTGTAGTGCACATGAACATGGCTACCTTCCCCTAATTGTTCTAAATACTTGATGTTCATTTGCTGCAAGTTTCTCTGATTAGATGTTAGTAGAAGTTGTGGCTATTAAATATGAAGTAATATTATAGGGGAAGGTAATAATGTCTGGTCGTGGAGGCAGAATTGCTCATTCGCCCGCTGCTTTTGCTGGTTGACCCTGAGTGATAATAAGCAATGGGTGCCACTACAAATGATTTGGATATAAATCTAGATGGTGAAACATTTGTTTTTCTGGAAACTAGTTGCTATTGGCATAAGAATAAAGAGTCCACATCTATCATATATAGACAGTGGAGATGTCTCATATGGACATAAACCTTCTGGCATACTCCCATTGAGCAGTATGGCTAATTGTGTGGAGCGATGATTGATGAGAAGTTGCTGTGGCTCCTATGGGCAGCACAAGAAAAGTAAAACCTGGTTTAAGTATAACGCTACTGATAGTTGTTTACCTGATCAAAAAAAAAGAAGAAGATAGTTTTATGACATTTTGCTTTGCACAAGAGATCGGTTTTGGTTTTTTTTCCTCTCCTTGTGGGGGTGGTGGTTGTTCAGGTTTAATTCGAAATGGTGTCTTGTTTTTGCCCGGCACTTTCCAACTTTTAAATGGGGTTCGGCAGCAATAATGGGGTATAGCGGAAACAGCCTGGTATACCTATGATATTGCTTCATTATGGAAATTGGCGGGCTTGATTTGTTGGTTGATAGGATGGCTTGCAATTTTTACCCCTCCCCACCCCCCCGGGTGCGGGGCAAGGAAGGAAAATGACTTATAGATATGCAATATAATTAGTGTTCTCAGCGAAAAGGAACTAACCCAGATGGCATAAAGGCCCTTCCTGCCCTAAGGGCCCACTGGTATGAGCCCGAGGTAGCATTTTCCCATGATGGGGAGTTGTTGGAAAAAGGCAATGCCCCCCCCCCCGGTTGGCTTGGAAAGCTAGCGTGGGTCCCAGAGGAGGGGGTCACTTCTAGGCCACTACCGGAAAATGGCGCTTTTTCCCTGTTATCAGATTAGGTGTCTAGGCGTACCCGTCTAGTGGCTGAGATCTGGGACGTACTGTTGCTGCACTAAGTGATTGGTTAACACCATCATGTCAATAGAATTTCTGCTGTTGAGCCGTGTAGTTTCAGTTATCCTGGCTAATCCTTTTTTATTTTTCATGTACTTATCTGAGACCAGATTTTCAACACTCCGGAAGGTACTCTGTCAAGTGAGGTTGGTGTATATGTTGCTTCTAGAGACTCTGATGAGCTAGGCAGTAAGGTGGGTTTGTCATGCCTCGATTCTGACCAACTCTTGACTTTGCTTCGTGTATCTGTTTTTCTTATGCCAGTTCTTTTTCAGGATCATGCGAAGTCTAACCATTCTGTTCGAAGAGACTTGGCCCGTAAAGAAACAGGTGGTGCAGGGAAGAAAGACACTGGAAAAACAGCAAAAAAGACTGGCATGTCCTCTTTTGGGATTCCTCCTCTTTATTGTACTTGTTTCAGTTATTTGATGTTTTAGTAAGATATTGATTTCCTTTGTGCTTGTTACACCTCGAATTTTGTAGATAAAGGAAAGACAGCTAAGGAAGAGGCACGTGAACTACTTCTGCGGGAGGAGGGTGCCATAAGGGAGAAAGTCAAGGCTATACAGAAGAATCTTTCTATGATTTTGAGAGCTCTTGGGGGGATGGCAGTTGCGAATCCTATTTTTGCACACAGTCAACTCTCTTCCATGGTTCCTATCTAAGCTTCTTAATTTAATTTTCATACTACTAAGGTTTATTTATGCCTTTTTCTCTACTAGGGTATATTAGTAGCTTCCATCTTTTGTGATGTTCTGTGAAATGTTTGCTATACTACTTCTCTGGGAGATGGGTTTCTCTGTGCCTCCCTAAATTAAAAATTTTACTGTACATTTTGGGTCTTGGTCTTCCCCCCTCACCTCCCACACCGTCTTTTTTAGATTGTTGTGGGGTGGGGGAGGGGGGGGATTTGGTTGTGTGGTACTATGTCCGTTAGGTCTGTTTCAGTTGATTTCTTTCCTGGCTATCGGTCCAGTAATTTGTTTGCCTCTTTTAATCATCTGCATTGTGCTGAGAGAGGGGATAGAAAACTTGATGATTCAGTGTTTGATGTTGCATTTTGGTGAGTTATTCCTTTATTGTCCATTTCACTTATTGCTAAAAGATGAAGATTCTTCATCATTTTCTGATATTGGCATGCCATCCTATAGTCTTAGACATATGAACACATAAGCTCCATTACTGAACTCCAGTTTTCCTCTGTTGATGCTTATGCTCCACATTGTGACTATGTTAATTCATCTCTTATCTTCAAATTTCAGGTAAAGTTTGTTGACCCACTTATGTCGTCGCCAATTGTGGGTGATGTTGCTTATGAGACCTTGGTGAAGCTTTCTAGATGTATTGCTCCTCCCCTCAACAAGTGGGCACTTGACATCGCTACTGCTTTACGCTTAACAAGGATAGAGGAGAGCGACATTATTTTAGATCTCATTTCAGCAGTTGATAGTGGGGAATCTAATGATAAGCGATGTCCACGTCTTTTCCATCGAGTAGTAAATGCATTATCTATATCATGCAAAACTGGGCAACTTCCTGTGGATACATTCATATTTGTCTTTCCGGTAGGTTATCAATTTTTGCAGATTAGATCACAGGAGGCTCATTGATCTGCGTTCTTGGCTTTTCACATTACGTTGATTCACAGATTATGGAGCGGATTCTTTTGTCACCAAAGAAAACAGCTGTGCATGATGAGGTGCTGCAAGTCCTCTATCTGCATACAGATCCAATATTGCCGCTTCCCAGGCTAAGAATGCTATCAGTTATGTGGCAGCTGCTTAATTATATCACGTTACTATGTCGTTGTTCGCTTAACCGTCAATGTTTTTCACATTGTTCTTACTTCTAGGGGTGTTTGGTGTATAGGTACTGTATCATGTCCTTGGTGTCATTCCTGCTTACCAAGCAGCTATTGGATCGGCTTTGAATGAGCTCTGTTTAGGCCTGAAGCCAGAAGAAGTCGCAGCTGTATGTGTTAAAGTTTTACCATATTCTTATCAAAAAAGTTTTACCATATTAATTTTTATTTCGAAGTCTGCTGTTCAATTCTTCTTATATTGTACTTTTTATGAGCAGGCACTGTATGGTGTTTATGCCAAAGATGTTCATGTAAGAATGGCCTGCTTGAATGCTGTGAAATGTATTCCTGCTGTCTCTGGTCGTCGTCTTGCTGAGAATGTTGAGATGGCTACAAGTATTTGGATTGCTTTGCATGATCCTCAGAAGGTTTGGATCCCAATTAGACATTTCCTGTTAATGGCCTTGAGCTCTCAATGGTTGGCCTGTAGTTTTCTTTTTTTATAAGAACATGATTTCTTTTGGAATTTTTTATTACTCATAAAAAAGACAAGGTTTCTTTGGGGAAATGATGAGAGAACATTGCATGGCCAAGTTATCAAGAAGGGGGTGAAATTGTTCAAAGCTGATGTGAACTACTCCTATACAGTTTATGTGTTGCTTAGAACTCATTTGATTAGCATTTTCAAGAGTGAACTGATTGTAAAAAATGAGTTCGATTCTTGTGCCTGTCGTTGTGTATCTGGTAGTTTTGAGCTCTATAAGCATGAAGCCTTGGGCAATGTTTTAAAAGCATAGAAACATTAAGGTATTTTGGCTCCTGGAGCCTAAGCAGGTGTTACGGAAGCACCTAGGCAAACTGTGGCGCTTATCTTCATAACGTCAAATATAATAATTCATTATAAATTAAAAGGTCATCATTCATATATGAAATATTCATAAATCTTAAGTATAACCCAGTGTCTGGAAATAAGATAATATGCAAACTCCTTGTTAGAATGTGTCATGATAACCCTCTAATTTTTCTTAGAACATAGAGAAATGGACTATAGTACCTCTTCAGGTTAGTCTCCCATTTTCATTTGTATAAGTGTATTGAATAATGTGAGTTGTGACTTACAATAAATGCCTATCAAATTATACAAGTGTCTTGAAACTTGTTACTCTCATATATGTGATTGGAATTCCCATTGCAACAATATAATTGCCTGAGATTCTCCTGTTAGTACAATGTACTGCAATCGAAAAAAGGAAAGGAACCTGAAGAGAAGTGATTGAATGTCTTTTCAGCATATCTTTGCTTTTACATTGTGTAACCCTGTTGCTACAGTGTATAATCTAATATATAGAGTGAGCTACGTATACTGTTTCCATCCTCTACTTACACCATTCACTTCATCCTTATCAATGTTTGCAGTCTGTTGCTGAAGCTGCTGAAGATTTGTGGGATCGCTACGGTTTTGATTTTGGAACTGACTTTTCAGGACTTTATAAAGCCCTTTCGCATGTTAACTATAATGTTCGTTTAGCTGCAGCAGAAGCGTTAGCAGCTGCACTAGATGAATACCCTGATACTATGCAGGTAATTGTGGTCCTTATTTTTGATGGGGCAATTAGCATATGCATCCTCTTACTGTTTCTTTCTCATAAACAGGAATCTCTTGCAACCCTGTTTTCGTTGTACATACGTGATGCTGGTTCAGAGGGGAGTGTTGATGCTGGGTGGCTAGGCAGACAAGGTGTAGCACTGGCGTTGCACTCAGCAGCTGATGTATTACGAACGAAAGACCTTCCTGTTGTCATGACGTTTCTGATTTCACGAGCCCTTGTAAGTTGATTCTCTACCCTGTGCTTATCTCCCAAGGTCTAACCGGGATTAACATAACTTGGCTGGTTGGTAGTTGTCTGCTAGTACGGATAGTTTGAGTGTAGAAGATACTCCACTTTTGAAATGTTCAACCACGGTGATCACAGCATGATAAGGGGGTGTACGTGTATAAAGAGCCCAGGGGTTTGAACTTTAGCAAATGGAGGAAAGTGGGTGAAGATCTCTGCAGATATGCTTCTATTTTTCCTTTTTTTGTCAATCTGTTTAATTTGGGAAAAATATTCTTCTTGTTGTGGTGGTGTTGGTTGTCGTCCTGGTCCAATCTGCTTCTTAATTTGGTGTGAACACATGTATGTTTGCTGTGGGTGTTTGCGTATAGCTTCTTCAAGGGTGTGTCTCATATCATATTTTTGATTTTGGTATCTTTTTGGATAATATGTTTTCCCAGTTCTCTTTTTTATGTTACGAGAATTAACTGTGGATTCTTCAGGCTGACCCCAATGGAGATGTCCGTGGAAGAATGATCAATGCTGGTGTATTGATTATAGACAAACATGGTCGAGATAATGTTTCCTTGCTGTTCCCAATCTTTGAGAACTATCTCAACAAAAAGGTTAGCTTGCTGCCCATTAACCTGCGGTTTCTGGTGCTGAGATTCAGTTCTTCAATATTTCAGAGTTGTTTACTCAAATCTATATTTCATTGTATGTTTTTTCTTTATTTAGGCATCCGATGAGGAAAAGTATGATCTAGTCCGTGAGGGTGTGGTTATTTTTACTGGGGCGTTGGCAAAACACTTAGCAAAGGTCTGTAGCCATTTTCATTTCCTGTCTTGCCAAGGTGGTGTTGAACTTTTATCGACAATCTGAGCATAATGTTTCAACAGGATGATCCCAAAGTCCATGCTGTTGTAGACAAGTTGCTGGATGTGTTGAACACTCCTTCTGAAGCTGTACAAAGGGCAGTCTCAAGTTGCTTGTCTCCACTAATGCCGTCCAAGCAGGTATTTCATAAACAATTTAGCAGGGAATGCTGGGATATCTAATATAGAATTTCTTTCTTGGACCGCCTTGTAGATTTACCGTCTTTGGAAGATAGGACTTGCTTCAGTTAGCCATTTTCTTGTGGTGTGAATGTTAGCATGCATATGTTCACATGTGTGTGATTGTGTGGACATTGGTCTTCATTGCATGGATTTTCATTTATAATAACCTCAAATATACTAAGACTATTAAGACCATTTAAGAGTTCCTGTATGACTAAGCCCGATAGGATGTTTCTTTGGAGGGATAGAGAATGAAGGTGAAGGGAAGGGGTCGTTGTTTGTGCCTTTGGTGATGCAGGATAAGGATAGGGAGAAATAAGAAGATATGAGAATATCTTAATATTGGCATATGTGAAGTATTTTGATATTTTATTATCTTAGTATAGTGATATTTTATAATCCTCTGTAGTTTATGTTTTAGGAATAAATTATCTTTGAGTTATCTTCTTAGCTAGAAAATAATACCTTTGCGATTGTGTTAGCTTTCAGTTTCCTTATTGGTTTAGGTCTCTTCTCTTGTTCTCTATTTAGACTTCCTATTACGTATTGAGGAGTTAGACTTGAATGAAATTGAATTTTGAATTGAATTGAGAATTAATCGCGAGCATTCTTTTATTTGTGTGTGATTTTCCCCAGTGTAGGAATTACTCTTAGAGCATCCTACACATGGTTATTGGATTGTCTCAACCCTCTAGCGTACCGCAAGTCAATTCTCGTGAACCAGAACGCAATATTTTAGCTTACTAATTTGCCTAATTTGGCGAATTCAGCAAACCCATATCTTGTCACTATGGTGTTGCATATATTCGTGATTCATAGGCCAAAATTTGAAGAAAATGGAAGCATTTTTGAGGTTGCCATGAATGGGCAAGTATTTTAAGGAACAAAAGGAAGAGAGAGGAAGAGAGAAAGAAATAGAAATTAATCTGAAAATGATGCCCTGTGGTAGATGGGAGAGGGAAGGAGAGAACCCTCATAATTAAATCATTTTAGGAAAGTCTACAATATGTGAAGTTTTGAATTGTGGGGCAAGATGTACTAGTTACGACCCTTGCATTAGTTGCATACCAGATTCTCCACTAGGCTCGGAATCATGTACCAAAATCCGTCCTCTGTACCGATGCGTACGTTCAAGGCATCTATTTTCCTACATCATTTGGTTTATATAAGTACCAGAGAACCGGAAGTTAAGGAAAAGAAACGGTGGATAAGGCCCAGTGAACACTCTTATGTGGCTGTAGAGAAATTTATAAACTTGTAAAAGCTTGTTTTCTTTCCTTTCTTTCTAGTCAAACCGGAATAGTGAAACGTCATTTCTTTCACTTTTTTGTCATTAAATTAAACCAAAAGAATGAAATATTAATGCTTTCTTCTGTTTTCTTTTCTGTTTTTTACCTACTTTTGTTTTTCCGTCCTTTCTCTTCATTTCTAGACATTTGGTCAACCAAAAGACTTTTAAGTGTTTCTAGACTAGGCAAATGGGTCCTGGGTAAGCAAATTTTGGATTGACTTTGAATGGGTTGTTGGAATTTTTGGTTTGTCCTGAGTGTCCGACTCAATCTACGATTGGTTTGGCTCATCAGACCTGAAGCTAGAAACATGTAAGTGACAAACCCAAAGGTTAGTAAGTGGTAAGACTACGGTGAATAGTCTTTAGCCTTAGTTGGCCTACAATTAAGCAATTGTTTCATGTAAAGGCCCTAGTTTAACCATTTATCTGTTGTTGACTGTCGGTTGTTGCTTTCTCCTATTAATAGTAAAGGCTGAGTGATTGGTTAGTTTTTCAATTGGCATCATTATTAGCTAGTCTGACAAGTGATTGAAACCTTTGTCACTTGCGCAATCATATGCTTAAACGATGACCATTTATCAATAGATCCACTGGATAGATTCACAAAAGATTTAGATTTATGGATCGGATGTCGAATGGGTGTTTTGTGGAAGAAGGGTGGAGCATATGATTGTTGATGAATCATTTGTTAGTTTTTCTCTATTTGTCTGTATTGCTTAGGTGATTATTTTTAATAATACAACTATGGTCCATATATGGATACCAACAGACTCTAAACTTTGAAAAACAAGGCATCCATTCTGTTTTGTTTTCTATGTTAAGCTTGGTATCCTGTTAATGAACTTTTTATTTTAATTTGGTGCCACACATTATAGATTTCGACCAAATATTTGGATACTGGCAGACTTCTTGCCATGTATACATTCAATCCCTGTCTATGCGTGAGTTTCACTGGCATCAAATAGTCGGGTATTGCTGCCTATACAGGACCAGTTGGTGTTACCGAAATAATTTCTCTTTGTATTCTTCAAAATATACGGCGACATTGGGTACTTTGAATTCAAAATTTATAATTGTAATTCACTTCATGCTGAACGTAACGAAATAACCCAACAGCTATTTTTGTGACGGTGGTGATTCCTCAGTTTTGTGATGCAGTTACCTTTACCTTGGTTTCCATATGCAATTTCTTTCACAGTATGCTCCTATAAAATTCAGATGCTCTACAAAGGTTGCCTCTGGATTTCAAATACCTTTGTTTCTGGGTGGTGTTGCTGTATATTACGATATGCTTGCACTGCAAATTGTCATCATTTGTTCTTCTATTCCTTAGGAAGATGCACCATTACTTGTTTCAAGGCTGCTGAATCAAATGATGAAGAGTGACAAATATGGTGAACGTCGTGGAGCAGCATTTGGACTTGCTGGGGTTGTGAAGGGATTTGGCATCTCATGCTTGAAGAAGTATGGTATTGCGACAGCATTACGTGAAGGTCTTATTGACAGGTATGTTCCCCGTGTTCTCTTTTTTTAGTTGATTCAGCTAAACGTAACATGTGCTTTTCAACGTTCCTAGATGAATTTTATACTCTTCAACAGATATTGTGATGAGCATGTTTAATTTAGGTGAAAGATCCAACCTTTTAGCACTATTCAACTCCTCTTTAATGAGTCTCTCCTTTGTGTGGTGAAGCTATTGATTTCTATTATTGAGTGGATTTGTTGAACATAGCACCAACTTTGGGGATCTTTTGGGTGTTCTCTCACATAATTATTCTGTAACGTCATGATGGATTTTAGATTTTATGTACTGCAATGTGGAACAACCTGGGGGGGGTGGGGAAGGAGATTTTTGATTGTGTTTGACATAGATATTCTGGCGTATTTAACTTGGATGTCCAAAAATCATGCTGGGTAAACATGTGCTAACTTCTTGTTTGAGTACTTTGTGGACAAAATTTTATTCGTTTTATTCCTGATTGCTTTATTTTAGTTGGGTATGAGATGACGCCCAAACTGCTCATTGGCAAGTCTGTCTGTTGTCCTTCAGTTCTTCTGAAACTATTATGCCCAGCTAATGGATTGGTTGTATGCTCTTATACGATCAAGCTGATCTTCCCTTCCTATGGTGACACACCCATATTCTGCAATTCTAGGCCGTTATTCATGTAATTGTGGAGTTTCATTGATTCTTCGTGCTCAAACAACTCGACATTTCTTGAACTACAATCTCCGTTGCTTATCAGTTTCAGCCTTTTTTAACCTTCAGGAATTCTGCAAAGTCCCGTGAAGGAGCATTGCTTGGCTTCGAGTGTCTTTGTGAGAAGCTTGGAAAACTATTTGAACCGTACGTATTTAGATCGCGGCACATAAATTCACTCTTCCACCCCTTTTTCTATGGCCCTATTTTTGTTTTTAAGCAGAGTAAATGGTCTGCTGCATAAAAATGTCTTTACTCACACTATTTTGCATGTTCAGCTATGTGATTCAGATGTTGCCATTAATCCTGGTGTCGTTCTCCGATCAAGTTGCTGCTGTTCGTGAAGCTTCTGAATGTGCTGCACGTGCCATGATGTCACATCTTACTGCGCAGGGGGTTAAACTTGTTCTTCCGTCTCTCTTGAAGGTGCTCATTGTGTCTACTTTCTACGCTGCTTATTCAACCAATTTGGAGTTCTGAATTGGTTAGGTTTAACGAGAGTGTTGCGTGTGATGTCATTGCCCTTTGTCCATTTCTATTTGAAGTGTTGATTGGGAGCATGGCCTTAGTTGTGCAATATTGGCCTATCAGACTACTTGGCAATCAGAATGGAAAGGCTTGTCCCCTCGTATTTTCTCTGTTTTTGCATGAAGGAGTTGATTGGCATGATAGAAGCTGGGAAACTTTAGGGATGTTCAGCACTTCATCTAGAATTGATATTTATACATATGTTCATTATAAAGAGAAATTTGGAGCAGTGAATGCTTGACCAGATAGTATCATTGCTGTGTTTGGTTTGTTGGACCTCGAACGATTGAGAGGTTTCCTGATGAGTATTTTTCTGTGTGTTTGTTCACAGATTTTCAGTTCACCTGCTATCCTGTGTTGTGCATGCTATTGGAGATTAGGATGAATCTTCTGGTTCTGAGTTGTGATTTGTGGTCTAGTTAGTAAGCCTTTGCAGCATTATGTTTGGGTGCTGCAGCTTCTATTTATTGTTTTTCTGGGCTGTTGTATAGATGTTCATACATTTCTTTGCACTAAGTTGAGTCTGAGTAGGCCTTGCCACAGTTGAGACATCAACCACGTAACAGGGATCACAATTTTTATCCTAGTGTTTTGATATCCTTATGGATTATAGTATGATCTGCTTTTGTCTAATCACTATATCTCTGCTTGTCTGTCAGGGTCTTGAGGATAAGGCTTGGCGAACTAAACAAAGTAGTGTACAGCTACTCGGTGCAATGGCATATTGTGCTCCTCAACAATTGTCCCAATGCTTGCCAAAAATTGTGCCTAAACTAACTGAGGTTATTCTTCGTTGACCTGAATTTGACATTTTATTTCAGGCTTCATTGTTATAGATTAGTTTTTGATATTGAGGTTATATGCTTTAACAGGTCCTGACAGATACCCATCCAAAGGTTCAGTCGGCCGGGGAGACGGCACTTCAGCAGGTGAATTTCATTTGTTGGGGGGGGG
>NCQV01093892.1:4868-16307 GCA_002740545.1 Lophocereus schottii | reverse complement strand
ATTTTAGTATGTTATTTAAATTAATGTGATACATGGATTTGGCTTATTACAAACAAACTTCATGTAAAGAAAGGAATCATAATAATGACATGCATTACAAAGTTTCAATGGCATGAATTATTAGAGAGTAGGTATAAATATGATTTGACCACTAGACAGTTATGATTTAAGTCAATAAATTAGAGCATATTATTAATGTGTCCTAATCATTCTACGTAAGATGTAAGCCATGATTGAGTTCAACCCCTAGAGAGGTGCAAACCTTTGACATTACGTTTTGTTCACAAATATAATTGCATCTATTTTTCTAGAGAATCTCAAATAGTGATATTTCCCAATCTAGAACTTGAAAAATCTAATCCGATCCAAATCTAACATGAAGTTACTGACAGAGACTCGAACCCCACACGAGTCGAATGGATTTCGACTCGAAGTTGACATTATTTGATCGTTTAGCTTGAAACATGTTTTTTAATTTTGAGTGGATCTAAACTATTTATAAGGCTGACACAAAATCGCCCGTTCATTAAAAGGGTCAGCCCAAACCATCCCGTTACCTAGCTCTATCCCAATCTAAGTGGGAACGTGAAAATGCATATATCTATATGTATATTGAACTCTAAATGATATGTTTTTGCTAGAGCATTGGAAGCAGTATTATAAATACCGTACCGTACTGTCCAAAACCAGCCAAAATGTACCGTACCAGTCATGAAACGATATAAGCTATTGTACCGGTCAATACCACCCTATACCATCAAATACCGAACGGTACCTGTATTTTCTGTCAAACACAACCAGTACACTAAAATTTTAATTTTTGGTCCTTTAATTTTTTGATTTTTTGAAATTCAAAACAGTACAAGCCCGATACAACGATATATAATTCTAGTATGTATCATTCCAGTACAAACTCAGCACGATATTTATAACTTTGATTAGAAGCAAAAACGTTTGGCTACTATTTCCCAACACATCTATTTCAATTGATTGTTCATCTTCTGTCTTTTGACGTCAGATAATTTTAGTCTTTTCTCTCCTCTTAAATATTTAATGAAAATCAACAATCTCTCCTCGCTTTTGCTCCTCCCTGCTTTCTATTCTAATCTCTGTTATTTCTCTCTCTTTTTTTTCAGGTTTTATTTTTTTTTTATCGGGTCCAGCTAATTTGAAAATGACACTAATCACATTTGATTCAAAAAAGGCCATAATTCAACAATTTCACGTGCATAATTGAATTTTTACTGTGTGTAATAAAATAATAAAAAGTTTTGACGATCCGTAACTTTGACACCCGTACCTACACGCATAACCAATCCTCTAACCGCGTCTTGAGAATAAAAACAAGAGAGATTTTTGAAGGACCTCATTTATCCTCTATGGTTGAGAAGTTGGTCCTTTTTTTTGTTTTTTTTTGGGGGGGGGTCCTCAAGTGGTCCAAAAGATCCATCCCCTTCACATGGGGAATCTCATGGACCATCCATTTCAATTCCAATTCACGCTTGGTCTTGTCACTCGTTCATTCATACAAAAATACACCAACAATAACTCTCAGTATGAGTATCACTTTTGTGGGATCTGGAGAAATTCAGATGTAAGCAGCCTTACTTCTACGCACATAACTGAAAAGGAAAAATGAGTTTCTCAGCAATGATTCTACACCAAAAATCGCATCCCTAGTTGGCTAGTTCCCTACCCTAAGCCACCAATGCCAGGGGGAACATTTAGTTGCATAGCCTCGCCTGGGATTCCACTAGAGTGTTTGAAATTGAAAGCCATTTGCTTTTTGGTGAAGACAAGAACAAAAAGCTCATTGTCAAAAAAGTTGGGACAACCTAAGAAAAGCCAAGTCTCTGACATCTCAACACATTTCACTTACTCACACCTTGACTTTTGAATAATACAGTAGTATTCAACCAATAATCAGGGCTATACTTACTACCAGTATCACCTACTATCAGGTATGAGTATCTAATATCTATCTATATGAGCACCCAATTATATTTACTATCCTTTTCATTCATTTTGCATAATCGGAGAGAAATTCGGACTGGAAAAATTTGTGATCGGACGAACAGCAAGAATGAGGGGGACAACATGAACATGTGAACGGGAAAATACACAACATTTATAAATATAAATACTTTCTGTCACCGCTACCAAAAATTTGCTTACACAAGAATGAAGAAATGATGCTGTACACTAATATGCAGGATTTGTAGTAATAAACATGCAAGAATGCAATGGACAAGAAGAAGATGAAGAATAATGAAATATACTTTGGGGGGATGTGACTCATTATTGCAAAGAATCTATCCTATTCATGACTGTGAATGAGTGATGAAGAATAAACCCAATTCCACCAAGCAGGGTTCATGGCACGCCGATGTGAGCAAATGGACATATTATGAATCTGTGGCTAGACCATCAGAGATTTGGGTGGAGATTGATACAAAGGATGAACTCGAAAGGGAGCTCTCAAGCTCAGGGCAAGGCTCGGGATAGACATTCTCAGAGGACCCGAAAACATTAGAACATACCCAGGTGGCGGATGAGGCTGCGTTCAGGGATAAGGAGATGTTGTACAGGGAGATCCCGAAAGGAGAATCTTCAATCCCACTGAAGTTACCGGCTATGGTTATGTTCACCCCGATAACATTGCCAATCATGATCTTGTCCACAACGGGGAGAGCACTGGGGTCATATTTGTCATCAGGATGGGTGCTCAATTGACCATTAGCACTGAACGCAGTGTTCACATTTTCCATTGACACATTAGAAGCAGTGATGTTCTTCATAAACCCACCTCTGCCTATGGCAGTCCTGAAATCAATGCCGGTGAATGAGTTGTTTATATGGAGCTGCTGAGCCAGCACATTAGAAATTCCACCTGACATCTGACTGCCAAACACCAAAGCAGAACCAGCCGATGCTTGAAGTTGGACCTCTTTGATATGTACATAAGTAGTGGACCTATTGTAAGCAATGCCATATTCATCCCAGCCACTTTTAAGAGCGATGGCATCAAAACCCATGCTTATGTCGCTGTTCTCAATGCACACGTGATCGGAAGAGTCTGAATTCACAATTTAACAGTCAAGTTGAAGTTGGAACATGTATTGCAAATCCCCAAAAGGAAAAAGAAACACAAACTAGAAATATTTTTTTTTCCTTTGGAGGGGGGGACTTTGCTCAGAAGAAAGAACACCACCAATGGAAATGGGATTAGCATGATCTCAAAAACCAATGCCAAGCAAGTCCTGCCCCAATTTTGGTTTTTTTTATTTTATTTTAAAACCAGCATTAGGAAGTCTACTTTACTTATAAAAGCTGTCTGGTTCAAGGGTGACCGGATCATTCATCTCACCCTATTGAACACCACCATTACATCCAACCAACACATCAGGACTAGTCATAGTACAAACTAAACCAAGCCAGGCAAATACAACAGAGTCCCAACTAAGACATAACAGATAGGAGGGTTAGATGGCAGCCTTACCTGCACAACCTATAGGCTTTCAGTTAAATCTAACATTTAAAAGGCATTGACTACCTACTTTATGATTGGTGATCATACATGATGTTTTTCTATGAGAGTATGACCAACGAAGAACATTGAGATGCCCAGTAAGGCATACCTAGGAGTAAGAATCATACCCCGTGTCTTTTAAATACAGTATCTGTAGGCGTATAGACTATTCTACAAGAAACTCAGCATCTAACTTTAGAGACAAGGATAATGGAGATTGTCAAAGACATCTAGAAGTAAACATCATCTTCCACGCTGGTTTAAACTAGCCCAAATATATTGTGCTCGAGGCTCTGCACCTATTTCTCCAGCTTCTTCATTTTCAATAAAGCTTGGAGTGTCTCTAAAAGAAGTCTTTTTGACTTCGGAATATGATGAACGCAATCAATTATCCAGAAGGGTAGTTCATGTGTTTCAGTTGTGAATTGATGACTAGTGGAAAGTTACTAGAAGGCTATGTTCCTCAAAACTCCTTATTAGTCATTACTCATTAGTCATTACTCAATGCTTTGACACAGGCATGATGACATGAACTTTCATTTTAGACCAAGAACAAAAGAACTTGTTTCATGGTAGATCAAACCTAAGTCCTTGTTGGAATAGCTAGGAGAAAAAGATTTACAGAGCACACCACCACAACTAGACCAGGTAGGGGGTTAGAATAGCTAGGAGAAAAATATGTACCTAGCACCACAATAGCGAATGGCGAATGCCAGGTAGGGGCATGCGTCAAAGAAAACATAGACTCCAACCATTAGGTAAACCTACAATCAGCCTTGGGACATCTCTTTCCTATTCTACACAATGCTTTTATGTCGGACCATAGTTCCTCGAGAAAGATCTAATTTTTTAGCTTTTACAATATGTGCATAAGCTCATAAGATTTACAACTCAACTAGGAAGCCTTCAACAAACTTTGGGGAAGGAACAATAGACCAGGAATTTTTTTAGCCGTAACCCAAGATTGACTCCAAAAATCCACTCATGCTTGCCATTGACACCATTTCAAGAAGAAAAGCATCCATTTCCTCCAGCCTTACCAGATGAGGTGGACATTAACGAAGGTCAGGTGATACATGAGCATATAGGAGAAAAAAGGCATTGGCAAACCTAAAAACAAGTCTCTAAAGTAAGCACAGTCACATCCTAGCCAAGAATATGCCCTAATATGAAGTTTTTCGTTAGTAAAGGTAAATGATACAGGACTATGGAGCTCTTGTCACCAGAATTTTTCCTAGTGAATCGGCAGCTAGAAGGATCACAGTGATAAATTAAGGAGCTATTCAAACAGAATGCAGCAATTGCCAGATAGTCGCACACTTGGTTGGTGAAGCAGAAGATGGTATTAGGTCCAACTGTACAAGTTGTTTTCTGAACATAACATTATCCAAGGTCTGCCAATGTGCAAACAGCCTGTACAAAAAGCAATACCTGTTTCCACACAAAAGCACCAGAAAAGGAAAACACATGAAGCTAAAAAGAAGCTGTCCCCTATAGGCTTATAGCTCTCCATTATTGATTCCCTTCAGCAAGGGGTAGAAGAATATTATGCACTTCGAAGCAGGTATATATCAGAATTTAACGATAATGACAGTTCACGCAGACGGGGCTAAGGGATAAGGCGGCAAACAATATCAGAATCATAACAACACAGTGTACAATCAACAATTCCATTCGCCAACTCAGATTACAGAAGCTAACCTGGGACTATGCCAACTGTATCAGGAGATGACGGTGGAGCATATGCAGAAATGTTTTGTACTAGGACATGGCTGCAATGCATTCAAATATTTGTAAAGACTCACAACATGCCCATCAATAGATATATGTGTGTCATGTGTTATGTTTCAAGAAGACAGTCAAAGTTTGACGTAGATACCTGCAGTACACGGGATGTATATTATATGAAGGCGCATTCAAAAACGTCAAATTTGAGACCACTACCCCAACGGAGTCCACAATCTCCACAAGATGAGGACGGCTATAATTCAGGGTATGAGCAACAAAGGCATCCCACCAGAAAGAGCCTTGCCCGTCAATAATACCGTTATTACCTGGCTCAATCAAATAGAGACACAAACACACACATACACACTCAATCTTCAGTCATTGCAAAATACAAAGATGAGCTGAAATTAGAAAATGTAAATGAAATTGCACCTGTTATGACTACATCGCTCAAACTGTAACCATTTATCAAGCTCCGATATCGCCTTTTCTCAGTTCTGCTACCATATGACGGCAACTGATTAGTTATTCCCCATTGTGAAGGATCCTGCACGTATAAGAATTAGGAAAATCAGAATATGCTAATAGAGATTTGAGCCAAACAGACCATACAGTGATGTTTCCTACGCATAATGCAAGACAACTAAAACAAGATCACAACCACCCATGAGTGCCATCTCAGAAGGGATGATGTTCTTGCGCACACAAAGACAAATATAGTGAAGTAATTTATATCTCAGTCCACGTTACAATAAGAGAAGTGCTGCACAAAATTGAACTTTGGGCATTGTCAACCCTGGGTAGTGCAAAGGCCAAAGTTATTCAACGCAATTTTAAAATCGGGCAATGGAATGGAACCTGAGAACCAAGAATAGTGGCATCCTTCTCCAAGAAAAGGGTTAGATGACTAGTGAGATTGAAACTCCCAGTAAGCCATTTCCCTGCTGGAACATACAATTGGGCGCCGCCCTTATCTGCAAATGAGTTGAGATAGAAAATGGCATTTTGAAATGCACCGGTATTCAAAGTTTTCCCATCTCCAACAGCACCAAATTCCACAATTGACACACTATGAGGTCTTGGGTCCAATTCTGGCTTGTATCTACATTGTTCATCACTCTCTTCCCCAAAGATTTCGACCGCGTTACCAAACACAAGAAGCAGAAGCAATGCCACCTAAAATGACCAGAAAAGCACTTGTTAAGAACAACTTCCACATTAGCATTTTACTGAATAGTAAGAGCATTCTGGCCAGAAGCAGCACTGGAACACTGAGATTGACCCAGGAAAAAAAAAAGGAAAAAAAAGGACTTTTGAGCAACCACAGCCACTTCACTGACTTCACACCGCATAACTTGGCACATTTAAGCAAGAAATGTGCTAAAGGAGCAAGGATTTGTGAAGATGAAGACAATTGGTTAGGAAAAATAAGAAAAAGGGGGAAAATAAGACAATTGGTTAGGAAAAATAAGAAAATGAAATTGCTTAGATTTCTGAATTCAGTGGGTAAATACTGATTAAAGTCAAGAGAGACAGCAGAAGAATTGACCATCGCACAGCCAGCAATTTGCCAACTGGCTTGACAGTGAGGAGAAGAAGACAAAGAGTGAAGTAAAATAGCAATCCCCAGTAAAGAACAGACATTAATCAACTAGAACAACTAAGAATCTCAAGCAAAAAACACCCACGAAAATCCACTGAAATTTCACCGAAACAAAAGCACAATCCCTAGTGGATGGAGTAAAAACTGTCATCAAAATCAAAACCCCACAATTGAATCACAAAGAAGCAAGGATCTAACTCTGTGAATCAAGCAATACCAAATGAAATGCAAGCAAACCCAGATCACAAAATCTGCAGATCAACACTGGAATGAGCATAAAGTGACATAATTTTCTAGGCATTGTGGGAAAAATTTGCAATACCCACAAAATAAAAAACATACTTACAAGCATCTTCTTCGGGTCACAGCTTCTGCAGAATGTGCAGTGGAGAGGAGAGAGGAAAAAAACCTCAAACAAACAACCAGACATACACAGAGAGAGGAAGACCCAATGACCTAACAACACCCAAAATAAAAATCTTGCTGCACCACCAGCTAAAAACAATGAAATCAAACAATTAAAAAAAATACCCAAGAGTAAAAATAAACAAATAAACAAACAAACAAATAAATCTTATTTTTCTCTCTACCCTCTTGTTTTTCCCCCAACCCCCTGTTTTTCCCCTCTATGATTATGGTTTATAAGTAGTGTTGATTATGTAAACGACAAAATAATAAATGGGGCATCAAGAGGGACAGATGAAGAAGGAGAGAACAAGAAGAGGGGGGAAAAAACCTTTTTTTATACAAGGAAATGCCAGCTTCATATGAGCAAAATCTTTATGAAAAAAAAAAGGGCAAAAAAGGGTACTTACCAAAAGAAAAACTTGCATTAGAATAATCGTAATTATGGGAAGGAGAATTAATTCGAATTCAAAGAGCCTATAATTACCCAGTATAGTATTTATAGTACTGGGTAATTACTGAATTAAATTACTTGGGTTTGTTTGTGTGTTTCTCTCTCCTGTCTTCCCCACTCCAAAAACGCTTGTCGCCGACAAAATTCTTGTGACGGCCCCTTCTCTCTCTTTCTCTCTCATCTGGAGTGGGTGAAGAGGTAGAGAGAGAAAGACGGAGATTGGAGAGAGGAAGATGATGAAGAGGAAGAAATTAAAAAAAGGGAAAAAAAAAATCGGTACTTAATATTAACAGAGTGTAATTGTCTGTTAAAAACAGATTGATTAGCGAGGTGAACGTTCATGTGAACCAGAAGCCTATGTGAACCTTTCAACAAACCCCACTAAGATCTTGCCACGTGTACTTTTGCCCGTTCGGAACTACTCACTCACTCACTCACTAGTTGCTTATTTGTACAAAGTTTAGTCGGTTCAACTAGTAAAGTCTTTAAAAATTGTTTTCATAGATCTAGGCTTGAATTCGCCTATACTGATTTTCGTGTCTCACTTTATACCAAAAAAAAAGAATTAATTACTCATTTGTTTTGATGGAACCACGAACTTGTTGTTCAATTGGTATCCAATGTCATTTATCCTTTGTCAAAAATATGAGATTAACTTATGTGGTGCACCTTTTTTTTGATTGTGAGATGTTTGATGTGGTATAAACACATGGGGTTTAGTATTGTGGGCTTCGCCCCTCCTCCATCACTTGTACGAGTCCCATTGTGTTGCCATTTATAAGACTCAATGGTTCCATAGTAAACCTTGCCTACATAACAAATACACGTCAGTAAAAGCATGAAATAAATAGTGAGAATATTTACGCTCGCAATTATAGAATAGGCTGTCCGTATGTCAATACTCACACATATATGTCAGATATGAAAGTTATAATATGTGCCCGCTTATGCAGTAAAGATTAGCATATTACACATTTTATTAGAAGCATGATATGAGAATAGGTCACACTATTGTTGTAGGTTTTTTAATATATTTTTTGGTTGTTAATTAATTCTACTAGTAAAGTTTTTAAAGCTCTTACATTAATTCGGAGTTAAATGTCACCCATGTTAGCCTCTTCATGTCCTTTTGTATGGGGGACGGGCAAAAAAAAAAATTGTTCAATTTTTAAAGCATTTATGAGATCTTTTTAAAAACTCTATTTTAGTTCCATTTAGCTAACAAAATTTTAAAGATATTAGTTGCAATAATAGTGTAAATTAGTTTTAAAAAGAGCAGTTATCCTTCCCTTTCTAATGTTCATCACACATTAGTAAATTTTCCACCATACAATTACCATCATACATTGATGCTCAATCTTATTGTACTATTTCCCATTATTACACGCGATCATTCGTTTTAAATACATGTCTCTCTCCATCCCAAATCTCAATCAAATTGGCTTTGGGATTTGATGTTCTCAACTTTTGAATCAATTTCTTTTATACCATGTTTGTGATGAACTCATTTCGACCGTAGGGTTTATTTTTTGGTAAATTATTAGCTACATCCGTGAACACGTACTCCTGTATTTATTTTATATATATTTTTTTGATGTATTTGTCATATATTCTATATTGTAATCTATAATTGTTTATGTGTCACATAAGAGTACATACGCTCGAGTGTATGATATGGGTTTTCTATTTTTTCGTTTTGAAATAGGGGTTAGAAACTAGTTGAAGTGAGTTGAATGTAGTATTTTTTTACTGGAGTTCGTAAAGTGAGTTGAAATTGATCGAAGTTGAGAAATTAGGATTTACCAACGAAAAGAACGGATTAGTGTGTATAATTTTCCTATTTATCGCTGCACATAACAAAATACTATCTTTTTGACATTAAATAATAGGTTTTAAGTTTATTCCAATAAACTAACTTTTTTTTTCCCCATTTTGTTTTGGTTCAAATCAGGCGTGGAGGCTTTTCAAACATCATTTCATAGGAATAATCCCCAAAAATTTATCAATTAAATTAAATGATACTCTTACAATAATTTAATATGTTTAGCCTCTTCAATCATCCGCTTTTTACATTGGAATTGTCAATTAGTTCATACATAAAGAGTCAGATAAAAGTTCATATCTACATTTAATCGTTTGATTTCAAATATGCCAATTAAAATTCCGCCACATGTGTGGCATTAGTTTTTACATGTAGTTTAGTGTTTTGGGGCATCATTTTAATATGTTCTTAACTTTTTGTGAATCGAGTTAAATAAAGACTTGTTTGTACACGATCCAATTATAATCAAGTTTATGTCATAAGGGGAGGGGAAAAGGACAAGCAGAGTAATTTTACTGGACTTCATTAGGGCATTTTTTCGTAATTTCTGGTCTGTAATATTGATAGTTGAAAAATATAAATTTCGATTATTTTTTACAGCTTGAATTGTAGTGGACTAGAGTAAAATATATTTCTAAATTTTTAGTATTCTTTTTCAATAGAATAGTACGTAGTCCATAATTTTTTAAATTTAGAATCTATAGAACCAATATGTCCGTAATTTTACAATTTTAAGATAAGATTGTTATATCTAATAATATACTTTTTTTAAAAAAAATAAATTGGTAATATCTAAGCATCAGCTGTGAGATGTTGACTAAACAATAGTGCCTGAGAATTAGTTATATACCGCAATAATATGCCAGTGCGTCAGTGGCAGTACACATGTTTCAATGTTATTTTATTTTTTAGGATTAAAAAAAAAATGTTTTTTTTTATTTTTGAACTATAAGCCAGCGAGTAGTTGGTGCAACTCAGAACAACTCGCCTTGTTTGTGGCTGAAAATTCGTATCTACTTTATTTTTTTTTCCCTTTTTTTTCAGGGTGTTCTTGGTGTCATTGTGTGACTTTTCTAATTCTATAACGGACAAAGATGTTAAGGGTTTATTTTGAATAATAGTAGGGTGTACATTTTTCAGTACTTGCTAAATTAAGTTCAACTTGAATTTTGACTGGGATAATAAATATAAGGACTTGTTAAGTTATTTCAAATCCTCTGTAGTTTCGTTGGAGTCTAGTCGCTGTTGGCCCAATAAGTTCGGATATCTTATTTAAGGAGAATAAGTACCAAACCACTTGAAACAACCTGTATCGGTACGTTATTTGTAATTTTAAGTAAACTTGTCTTATATGAAAATAATATTAGAATTTAAATGAGAGGCAATTCGACTCTCTAAAATAATAGTCAGAAAAGAAAAATAATCAAGTAAAAACAGTTATTAGACCTCGCCTTCAGATCCAAAATACTCACGGCAGTCTGATAGAGCATGTGATCACTGATCGGTTAGATTTATAAACTGTAAATTCAAAACGTGTTTGTAAGCACACATTATAAGGCGTAATATAAAAAGTCTTCACATTATTTTTACTCGATTCTTGTAAAGAGACGTTGATGTTGTTATAATTAAAACAAAAAGGTTATAACTGAAATAGGAATTTTCAAACGCAGCAAAAAGTCTATTCAATTTTCCCAATCTAATATCCGACATTGATGAACACCATCATGCAAATTAAGAAACTATTGTGTCAGTTTGGCAAAACGTCATTTATTCCCAATTCAATAGCACTTAACGGATAAAAAAGTTTCCTTTTTCCACTTGTATTGAGTTCCTGTTCTTTTTCGATATTATTTTAGATTTATCAATCTCAATTCACTTCAACCTACTTCAATCAACTT
>NCQV01093890.1:12748-32726 GCA_002740545.1 Lophocereus schottii | reverse complement strand
TCCAACCCATAGCTTGGCCTTGCTTCTTACTTCACTTAAACGACACTTGTAGCTCATGTGACACGTTTACCGCTTCTTCTTCTTCTTCTTCTTCTTCTTCTTCTTCTTCTTCTTCTTCTTCTTCTTCTTCTTCTTCTTCTTCTTCTTCTTCTTCTTCTTCTTCGTCTTCGTCTTCTTCGACACCCAGAGCCCGCAACCCCTATCTTGTGTGATTGCTGCCACTTACTGCCCGATGGAAGCCCCCTTCAAGCTGCTGCCCTTCTCTCAATTCTTATAGTTAGCACCAGTGGCTAATCAAAGTTATAAACTTTCTTAATCCTTTCCTCTTTTTTCCTTTGTTTTTTTTTTTTGGAAATTCCATGCCCCTTTTTTCTTTTTCATAAAACAGCAAGCTTTTTTTTAATCATTATTACTGAGACCTAGCTTACTTACATATAAAAATTTGACCTTTTCTGATCAGAGATAGGCTCTTCACGTTGGGTTGATCAAATGAGTTAGGTTTATGACTTGAATAAAGTCCCTTTTTTTTGTGTGGCTTGACTAAGCTGGGTTTTTGGAATTGGATGTTAATCAGTTTCCAACTTGAGAATTATGGCCTCATCATCTTGGGGGTGAAATCAAACACTTGTTTCCAATCTTTGGGATTTGTGCAAGTGGTGAAACGATGGTACATTTAGGGCTTCTTCAATGAGGTTGACGTGTTGGAGAGATAAAGAGAGAGATGGAAGCTATTAGTGTTTTTTTTTTTTGGCTTTTCTGTTCGGGTTTAGGCTTAGATGAAACAGAGAAGATTATACCCAATCATTTGCTTCTCGCGATCAAGTGTGCTACCGCAACAATAATCTGTTTTGTTTTTTCCTTTTGATTGAAATGAACCCCTTATCATATCCCCTGAAAAAGTGCTTCAATCAATGTTTAACTTGCTTGCTTATTGTCGTTTTTTTTTTTTGATGGGCAGTGGACTAAAGAGGATATACACCTTTTCCTTGCTCAATGACCTTGCATCGTTTTTTTTCTTGTATTCAAGAGGCCAAAGATCACCCTTTCATGATTTTAAAATGCTCTAGTGCTAACATGTTGAAGAATTGTGACAACTTTTTTTCCCTTTTTTTTTTATGGGCACATGCTTATTTATTTTGTTTGCTCTGCTGATTTGCTTTGGAAAGCATCCTAGCATTGATCATTCCTTTTGATTGCTTATATGGGGACATGAGCATTTAGACCATAGCTTTACTTTTTGTTTTTTTCAATCTTTAAATGCTTGACCCTTTTGTTTTTTTTTTTTTTTACTTGATGCATCTGTTCACCATTAGTCACCATTCACTTAAACATTGTTGCGTGCTGGATTCAAGCCACATGTATTACAAATGACGTCTAGATTCAAGTATTAAAATATTAATCAGGCTAAGGCTCATGCACGAGGTGTAATTCTCACACTTTCTCTTTGTTGTATCTTCTTGTTTGTCCTTTGGAATTTGCAGTGTTGTGCTTTGTAAGGTTTGTCCTTTTTTTAATAATTATGGACAATAAAAGTGATGAGTTTTACCAAGTGAATCCAAAGGAGGTGACTTTATCATGTTAAAGTGTCTTCTCATGCTTCATTGATTCATTCATTGACTATATTATTGTAATGGAGCACATTTGATGCATAATTGTGCTTATCCAAACATACTTCTAACAAATTCACATGTTAGACCCATATTCTAATACTCCTTTACCGGAACTTGTTTCATGTGCATTATTTTCGTGCTCGCTTAACCGTAGCATCATGCTTATTTATTTGGTGCCAAAATTCTATACTTTTGGTCGCTCTCTCTATCTCTCTCTCTCTCTTTTTATTTGTTACTTGTGTAGAGTGGTAAATCACTTGAGATGTCACTTGCGAATGCGATTTTCCTCTAGATATTTTGGGGCCTAACATGGAAACGCACATGCCTAAAAGTGGTGCGAAGACCTGAAGACCACGTGCGAACATGGTTTACCACTAGGCCTTTTGGGGCCTAGAATGGAAGCCACACGCCAAAAGTGGTCCGAAGACTTGAAGATCCACTTATGAACGCAGTTTATTGCTATGTGTTTCAGGGCCTAAAATGGAAACCCATATGCCAAAAGCGGTACAAATAGTGAGGAGCAGCTTGGCAACAAAAAACTAATGTCTTTGATTGAGTTTCCTTCACGCCTACCTTTTATTTTTGGTATTTGTTTGTGCTTGGAAGCCATTTTATTCACTAGATTCCTTCTTGAAAAAGAAACTAACTTTGTGTTTTTCTATTTTCAGGTGATTCATAATGGTTCATCTTAAGGAATTTCAGTGAGACAACAGGCTTTTCCTTTCCATTTTAGATAAGGAGGATGACAAACCCTAATCAAGGACTTCCTTCTAGGTCTACCGTTCTTTGTGCAAGTCGAAAGCCCATCAAGTGCTACTATAGAGCCATCATCTTTTCTTCTAAAGTTGTTGATTCGAGTGGAGAAAGGTGCGGAGTTTCCTATGCTTGGGCAGCAGATCATACTCGAGCAACCTATATGGGGACCAAATATGCTATTTTATAGAGAATTTGTTTACATCCCCTTGTACTGGGAATGGACAGAGCATGTGCTCTCTTGCTTCGAGGAGCACTTGAGGAGTTGTTAACTATATCAAGTAGCGTATGTCTTGCTTTACTCCTAGAACCATGATGTTTACGTTCTACTTGCTTTTTGCAAGAGCTAGTGTCCTACCACCAATACTCTTCACTCTATGTCTGGGGAAATGTCACTCTCTGTGTGGTACTTATATAGAATTGGCAGTCTTCCAATCAATGGCAAGATACATGATGAGACCATCCCTAGTGTTCAAGTTTTCAATTATCGGGATAAACAAAATTCGAAGATCATCCCATCTTCTTGCAGATTCTTATCTGCTGCTATTAGAAGCTTAAACAAGGTGTATAACTGTGAGAAGGGAGTCAATGTTAAAGTTTGGATTGACATCTAGTGCAAGAAAAGCTTATTTGTAATAGCTAACTCTTAAAATTATTTAATTATGTTCATGTTCATCATTTTTCTCCTCTCATTTCATTTATTTCATTTATTCACCCCGATAGAAAAATTTTATTTGAGCCCTCACTTGGCAATTCGGATTTTAATTTTTTTATTTAATTAATTAACAAAAACTTTGGGAGAATTTATAATAGCCCCTATCGAGTTTAACCTAAGTAATTTAGTTTGTTTTCCGCAACATTACAAAGTTGTAATTTTTAATTTCGTAAAAACTTTATCATTACGAAGCGTTTTATTCCCGAACCTGATTTATTTCAGCCGTTTTAAAGCCCAATAAGTTTGCCTATGCTTTTAAACTAATTACCATGGTTAAACTTAACCAAGGTTAGTTTAAAAAGGTGATTTTCCTAGCTATAAACTCAGCTAATTGAGTTGATAAGTCAAAACTCACACAACTCAATCCAAAACTTATTTTCTCTCTCATCTCTCATCTCCTACATGGCAGTCAGCTAGGCAGCAGGTCTGGGCTATTTTCTGGCTAGTTTTTGGCTAGCTCCGGTGATCTCCAACCCCTGACATCCTAGTACCTCAAGCAATCATCCTCCATCATCAAAACCCCTAAACCTCAACTCCATCTCAACTAATTTGCACTCAAAGTGAGTAATCTTGAAATTTGTTTTTGTCGGTTTTGAGTTTTATCTTAGTTTTGATTATTGTTTTAATTTTTTTGAGTGTTGATCATGTTGTTTTCATGCAAAATAAGAGCTATTTTGATGTTGATCATGGTGGCGTTGAGGTTGGATCATAGCTAGGTTAGGGTTAATCTTTCGTCATGCAAGCTTAATGTTAAAATGTTGGATTTTGATTGTTCTATCTTTGATTTGGCCATCTTTTAATCTATTGTTGTTTATGTTGATGTTTTGGTGATTTCACATGAGTTGGAGAGAGTCTAAGTTGGCCATAAACTAGGGTGTTGGCAAATAATACATGGTTTGGATTAATTTAGCCATAATCTTAGTTTATATGAGTGTTTAATTAAAAATGAATTGCAATACGGGCCCAACCACTTTTTGTTCCATGAATGTTCAACAATGCAGGAATGTATGTACTGAGCTTTGGCTCACATTTTGAAATATTTTTATATTTTGTTTTAGGAAAGTGTTCAGTAAATCGCCCTCAGGCAGGCAGAACAGTTGAAGATGATAAGTGAGCCGGGAAATCTTTATGGAATAGGGTTGTATTATTGTTGAAATGTCTATAATACCGTATTGTGATTTTATTTTGGTGTTGACACTGTATATTTTATTAGAATTCTATATTTTGGTGTAATCCTTGAGATGTTTATATGGTTTTGATGTTAGAACAAGAACAAATTTCTATATCTAGCGAAATGGTTTGATCGGTTGTGATGGTGTGAATGCCTTTGATGGTAAACATTGATTATTCTGGCTCAGTTATCATGCACAAGTAAAGCCTTGTTCTTAATTGGACGGTGGTAATGCCTACACATTTGGGTTAACATTTCCATTGGGGAAAACTAGTGAGAGAGATGTAAACAGTGATTGATGTACATTTGGGGCGTTACAGATTTGGTATCAAAGCCAGGTTGAGCTTTTATTTGTGGAATGTGGAGTTTAGAAATAAGAAGGTGAGAATGGTGGGTAGTGAGGGTCATTTTATACTGCTAGAATGATATTAAAAGTGTAGTAATGATAGTAGGAATGCAAGTTGTTTACATTTGCATGTTTCTTAACTCTGGTTATGTATGCTTCTCATATATGTCTTTTCTTTGTTAGATGGACCCTTATGCTCTTAACTTGATATTGGGTGCATCTATGGCTACTTACATTGCACTATTGTGTGCTAGTATAGAGATCCACGCACAGGGCCCTTTCTCTGAGTTTCACAGTGCTACGGTCCATGGACATAGACTGCTGCTGTCCTTACCTGTAGTTCATCCGTAGGTGGAGTTTAGGCTTCGTTATCATCATTATATGGTAACAGGGAACCCTGATTGGGATGGGCCTAGGTTTCAGGCCCGGGGGCATGGACTACACTCGTTAGCGAGTTGTTATTGAGGGAAGAGTTCGATCAGAGGCGAATCACCATGGTAACGCTACAGTATGTCTTTCCGTTACATCATGCACCTCCCCCACCTGCAGCCCCAGCACCAACACAGGGGCCACCTTCCCTACGAGCACCAGGTACCCCACTGCTACCTGATAGTCTTAGGGAGGCTCATGTGGTGATAGACCTCCCTGACACACACAGGTACTAATGATTAGTTCAGAAGAAGATAGCCACCAGAAAGAAGAGGATGATCCTGAGGAGGATCAAGACATTGATGAGGTGGTGGTAAAGCAGCAGTGGGAACAGGAGATTGATGAGTTGATGGTGGAGTTACAAGATAAGCAGGGGTAACAGGTCTAGTAGGAGGTTGGTGATGCCGAATCAGAGGCATCTACTAGCAGTTTTGATTCAGGCGAAGAGCCTGATGATGAGTCTGACCCGGATTATGATCCATCTAGGGATCATTAGATGGGTCTAGGGGTTAGGGGTAGTAGTTTTTTTTCGAGCCCGATTTGTTTATAGTATGGTCGGTTGGGATGGATATATTTTGTGTAGGATATGACATTGTATAGAGTCAGTTAGATCCATTCCGACCGCCATGACATGGTCCGTATTTCTTTTTGGTTATGTGACGGACCTAGTATCTTGGGGCTAGTTAGTATTTGGGGTTGAGTTAGGAGTTAAAAACTAACTTTGCCTACTTAGTGAGATATAGTCTATTTTGCTAATCATGTGGATAAATAGGCGGATAAATAGGCAGTTATGTATGTAAATAAATAGTTATGAAATGATATAATGAAGCTTTGGGTTGTTTTCCTTAATCTTTGAGTTATATTAAATGTGTTTGTTGGACATGCTTATCTTATATGTTTGAGTATTCCAGTGATGGAATTGTTTTGTTTCATGTATAATCAGAATGTCCAAATTAGTGCACAACAATGAAGAGGTTCATGTAGAGGAAATCTCGACTCATGGCCAGGGATCAGGTGATCAAGCCTCCTATCATGTGCCACCAAATTTTGGCCAAATGTCACCGATCCCTTCTGAGGTGGCTCACAATATTAGGGACCCGAACTACTGGCCGGCCTTAAGAGCTGAATTGATAAAGCGGATTCCCCAGGTACCTATTGAAGCCCCTCCGAAAGAGGATAAATTAGCGTATAGGGTGGCACAACGCAACCCTAAAGTTATGATGGATCTTATGATCTAGTAGTACTGGAGGAATGGATAAGAGGAATGGAGAAAATCTTTATAGTGGTAGAGGTACTAGAAGGAAAGAAAGTAAATGTTGGGACTTATTATTTGACTGGTGAAGCTGGCATTTGGTGGAATACCGATAAGAATAAGCTTATAGGGCCTGAATTTACCTCAAATAAATTCCTGAGTGAGTTAAGGGCAAAATTCTACCCAGTTGTGGTCCAAAGGCAAAAGGACAAAGAATTTATGGAGCTGAAGATGAATGGCACCATGACTGTGATGCAGTATGCCAGTAAGTTCACAAAATTATCTAGGTTTGTTTCAGAGTTTGTATCATCTAAAAGGTTGAAAATGAGGAGATTTGAAGCAGGTTTGGCCTTCTATAATCGAAATCAGTTAGTTAAACAACCAATTTTGACTTACCAAGAATTATATGAATGAGCGGCTGAGGTGGAACGAGTGAAGACGGAGTTGAGAGCACTAAATCTAATTAACCAAAAGAGAAAGGGGTTTGAGTGAGGAGCTCTGAGTGAGAGTGTGAACCAGAACCAGAAGAAAACTACTCCTGTTCCCCCCAAGAGCCATCCTGCAGGCTCGATAGCACCCTGTGCAAAGTGTGGCAGAACAAATCATACCACCCCTGAATGCCGAGTAGGAACTAATAAGTGTGTGTTGTGGAAGCCCTGAACACCTGATTGCTGCATGCCCTCGAAGGATGAAGGGGCCCCACCACCAAGGCCTGCAACAGTAGGACGGGCGTATGTAATGAGTAAGAAGGAAGCTGCCTCTTCTGGTATGGTAGTCACTGGAACTCTCTTTTTAAATTCAAAGCCATTTTATGTATTATTTGATTTGGGTGCTACTCATTCATTTATATCTACCCAATCTGCCATGCAATTGAACCTGAAAGATAGGAGTATGGAAACCGATTATACGATCAAGCTACCCAATGATTCTGTGATTGAATGCCCTATCTCTTATAAACTTGTTTCCATTACCATTGGTGGAACCACCTTCCCTGTGGATTTGCTTCAATTTGATTTGTCTGATTTTGACATCATTCTGTGAATGAATTGGTTGGACACTTATGGAGCTAAGATTGACTGTGAAGATCTTAAGGTTATTTTGAAAGATGAAAAAGGGGGAGAAGTAGTCTTCTATGGGTAGAGAGAGGAAAAATCCTATCTCTTGATTTCTGCTATGAAAGCAAATAAGCTATTATGTCAAGGGTGTATGGGATAATGGTGTTATGCTATGGACACCCAAGCAAAAGAAGAGGAATTGAAAATATTTCTATAGTCTGTGAGTTTAAGAATGTTTTCCCTGAAGAGTTACCAGGATTACCCCTACTGAGGGAAATTGATTTTGGAATTAAGTTAATCCCTGATGTCCAACCTATTTCCAAAGCCACATATCGTATGGCCCCAACTGAGCTTAAGGAACTGAAACTTCAATTAGAAGAGCTGTTGTAGAAGGGCTTTATTAGGCCAAGTGTGTCACTATGGGGTGCCTCAGTGTTGTTCGTAAAGGAAAAGGATGGAACTTTAAGGCTGTATATTGACTACAGGGAGTTGAACAAGATCACCATCAAAAATAAGTATCCTTTGCCGCAGACAGATAACTTGTTTGACCAATTACAAGGAGTAGGAGTCTTCTCTAAAATTGATTTGAGGTCAGGGTACCACCAACTTAGGATTAAACCTGAAGACATTCGTAAGATTGCGTTTAGAGCTACGTATGGTCAATATGAGTTTACAGTGATGCCATTTGGCATCACCAATGCTCCCGCAGCTTTTATGGATCTTAAGAACAGAGTTTTCAGACCCTACCTAGACAAATTTGTGGTGGTGTTCATAGGTGACATTCTTATCTATTCCAAGGATAGAGATGAACATGATGATCATTTGAGGATGGTGTTACAAACAGTGAGGGAGCATCAACTTCATGGCAAATTAAAGAAGTGTGAGTTTTCGTTGGAAGAAGTGGTATTCTTGGGACATGTGGTTACAAAAAAAGGAATCAAAGTTGACCACCAAAAGGTGAAGGCAATCACAGAGTGGTCAAGGTGTACTAATATCACTGAAATTAGCAGCTTTATGGGTTTAGCAGGTTACTATCGAAGATTTGTCATGCACTTTTCAAAGATAGCTTTACCTATGACCAATCTATTGAAGGAAGCAAACAAGTCTGAGTGGACTGAAAAATGTGATAAAGCTTTTCAAAAGTTAAGGCAGCGACTAACTACCGCCCCAATCCTAACACTACTAATGGAAGGTAAGGAATATACCATTTATAATGATGCTTCAAAGAACGGATTAGGGTGTGTTCTGATGTAGGAAGATAAGGTAGTAGCTTATACCTCTCGATAGCTTAAGCCTTACGAGAGAAACTATCCTACTCATGACTTGGAATTAGTAGCCATGGTCTTTGCACTGAAAATTTGGAGACATTACTTATATCGAGAACCATGCAAGATTTATACTGACCATCAAAGTTTGAAGTATATCTTCACCCAGAAGGAGCTCAACTTGAGGCAATCGTGTTGGCTTGAGCTGCTTAAGGATTATAATTTACAAATTCACTATCATCCGCCAAAAGGAAATGTTGTAACAGATGCCCTGAGTAGAAAAGTGCAACGTAGCCCAAATACTATTGTGATTACTCAGTTGTCTCTCTTTGAAGAACTTGAGGACTTTGGAATTCAACTAGTGTCCCATAGGCAAGCACATGTTCAATTATCGGCACTTACCTTATAGCCTTCCATAGTGGAGGAAATTCGAGTGAACCAAGAAAGTGATCCTGAACGCTAAAGGATAAAGCAAAATCTAGAGAGAGGAAAGTCTCCTGGGTTTGTAGTACATGAGATGGAATCCTGTGATTCCAAAATCGCCTATTTGTGCCGTGAAATGAGGAACTAAGGAAACAGATCCTAGAAGAGGCTCACAATACTCGCTCCTCAGTGCATCCAGGAGGCACTAAGAAGTACAGAGATTTAAGGCAATACTTCTGGTGGAATAATATGAAAAAGGAGGTTGCAGAATATATAGATAAGTGTCTGACTTGCCAGAAAGTCAAAGCAGAGCATCAGCATCACATGGGTGAATTATGACCCCTAGAGATTCCCACTTGGAAGTGGGATTCAATTTCAATGGACTTTATTATGGGTTTACCCCTTTCTGCCTCGAAGAAGAATGCTATCTGGGTTATAGTCGACCGGCTTACCAAGTCGACCCATTTTCTGTCAATCGAAGATACCTGGGGAGTTGAAAAACTAGCCTAATTGTATGTCAAAGAGATCGTCCAACTACATGGAATCCCCTTAGACATAATATCAGGTAGGGATCAAAGATTCCAAGCTCGTTTCTTGCAAGCCCTTCAAAAGGCCTTTGGGACCAAAATTGAACTTCAGCAGCTCTTATCACCCTGAGATAGACGGGCAAAGTGAAAGAGTGAATCAAATTCTAGAGGACATGTTAAGAGCTTATGTATTGGAGTTCCAAGGAAAATGGGAAGATGATTTACTTTTGGTGGAGATTTGTTATAACAACAGCTATCAGTCGACCATTAGAATGATCTCGTTTGAAGCTCTTTATGGGAGGAAATGTAAAACCCCAATGTGCTAGAGTGATTTGGATGAGACACTAATTTTAGGCCCTGAAATGATCCAGAAAACTATGGAAACCATAAGAAGGATTCGAGAACATATTAAGGTTATCCAGAGTCGATAAAAGAGCTATGCAGATAAGAGAATGAGACCTTCGGAGTTTCAAGTGGGCAATAAAGTTTTTCTGAAAGTATCACCAACTAAGGGTATTAAAAGGTTCGAGGTACGAGGTAAATTGAGTTCAAGATATATTGGACCATATGAAATCATTAAAAAGTTGAATCCTGTGGCTTATTGTTTGGACCTATCGGTAGAGCTAGAACACGTGCATAACGTGCTTCACATCTCTCAGCTTAGAAAGTATACCCCATACCCAAACCACACCTTTGTACCTGAACCTATTGAAATCACTGCATGTTTAATATATGAAGAGCAACCGATTCAAATACTAGATTGCAGGATTAAACAATTGCGTAACAAGCAGATACCTCTAGTCAAAGTGCTATGGTCAAACCATACCTCCCAAGAAGCTACTTGGGAGACCGAAGTGGAAATGAAAGCCAAATATTCACAATTATTTGAGGCAATCTTGCCTTATACGGAAAAGTCATAAGTTTCGAGGGTAAAACTCTTTAACGGGGGAAGACTGTAATAGCCCAATCCTAAAATTATTTAATTATGTTCATGTTCATCAGTTTTGTTCTCTCATTTCATTTATTTCATTTATTCACCATGGTGGAAAAATTTTATTTGGGCATTCACTTGGCAATTCGGATTTTAATTTTTTAATTTAATTGATAAACAAAAACTTTGAGAGAATTGATAATAGGCCCTATCAAGTTTAACCTAAGTAATTTAGTTTGTTTTCCGCAACAATACAAAGCGGTAATTTTTAGTTTTGTAAAAACGTTATCGTTACGAAGCATTTTATTCCCGAAACCGATTTGTTTTGACCGTTTTAAAGCCCAATAAGTTTGCCTATGCTTTTAAACTAATTACCATGGTTAAACTTAACCAACGTTAATTTAAAAAGAGTGATTTTTGTAGCTATAAACTCAGCTAAGTGAGTTGATAAGTCAAAACTCACACAACTCAATCCAAAACTCATTTTCTCTCTCCTCCCTCATCTTCCCCACGGCAGTCAGCTAGGCAGCAGGTCTGGGCTGTTTTCTTGCTATTTTTCCGCCAGCTTTGGTGATCTCCGACCCCTCGACATCCTAGTACCTCAAGCAATCATCCTCTGTCATCAAAACCCCTAAGCCTCATCTCCATCTCAACTTATTTGCAGTCAAAGCGAGTAATCTTGAAATTTGTTTTTGTTGGTCTTGATTTTTATCTTAGTTTTGATTCTTGTTTTGATTTTTTGAGTGTTGATCATGTTGTTTTCATGAGAAATAAGAGCTATTTTGATGTTGATCATGGTGGTATTGAGGTTGGATCATGCTAGGTTAGGGTTAATCTTTGATCATGCAAGCTTAATGTGGAAGTGTTGGATTTTGATTGTTCTATCTTTAATTTTGGTCATCTTTTAATCTATTGGTGTTTATGTTGATGTTTTGGTGATTTCACATGAGTTGGAGAGAGTACAAGTTGGCCCTAAACTAGGGTTTTGGCAAATAATGCATGGTTTGGATTAATTTAGCCTTAATCTTGGTTTATGTGAGTGTTTAATTAAAAATGAATTGTAATACGGGCCCAACCAGTTTTTATTCCATGAATGTTTAACAATGTTGGAATGCCTGTACTGAGCTTCAGCTCATATTTCAAAATATTTTCATGTTTTGTTTTAGGAAAGTGTTCAGTGAATCGCCCTTAGGTAGGCAGAGCGGCTGAAGATGATAAGTGAGCCGGGAAATCTTTTTGGAATGGGGGTGTATTATCGTTGAAATGTCTATATAATGAACTTCTATTTTGTCATGTTTTTAGCCTCTATTTAACCCAGTTCCTCTCCTGCTTTCACGTTTAATCACATTAAGGGAGAGTCAAATCGGCCTCCTTCTCCATACGTTTCACTTGTACAGCATTTTTTGGTATTTTCAGGAACTTTATCGAAGAAACAGAAAGATGAACAATATTCAGTAGAAAGGAGCGCCAATGGGGCGACTTTGAGTCACAAAAAAGCGTTGCATGGAAGTCCCGCGAAATCAAACACGCGGCACAACCGAACGATGAAAAACGGACCCAGCCAACCGGCCGCCACATGGCACGACCTGACCGTGCCACGTGGCACGGCCACACCGTGCCATGCCATATGGCACGGTGTGGCAGAATTTTGGCACGGGGTCCCCGTGTCCTCGAGTACGACCGTGCCACTTTAGTGACTCGCGAATAAAGCCTCGGGGACGAGCAGTTCGGAGGAAGTTTTAGTTTATGCTTTAGTTTTTCGTTCTAGTTTTCTCTCAAAATCATTCCTCTAGGAAATTCTAGGTTTATTCAGAAATATTGAATCTTTATACCTTCGATTGTACTTTTGAATTGAAGTTTCGATTCCACCTTCAATTTATGCGGTTTATTTCAGGTTCTCTCTCAATTGTCTCTCCCTCTCCTTCTTTAATTGTTTTAGGTTTGAGTATAATGTCGATTGATTTGGATTGTATGATTGTTGTACCAAATATGGTTGTAGGCTAAATCCTTCAACTTAGGTTGGGATTAACACCAAATATGTATTGTTGAACTATGAACTAGCCCAATCCATACTGTCCCTTTGTTTGTAATTGCGAATTCTACTATGCATGACACCTGTTCGATGAAATGCTCCAAAGAACATTCATCCTTTTTATTGGGGTTTAGGGGAGTGTTGAGAGATGGAGCCTTTACCTAGTGCGACTTAGTACACGATTAAGGTTTAAGCATGAGAATAGTTAAGCTTTAATTGGGATTTGAGATTGTAGATCTTGTAATCCTCTGACTTTTAGTCCCATGAAAATAGGCGATTAAGGTTCTACGATTAGTCTTTGGCCCTTAAGAGAGGGAGGAGATGGGCATAATTGGCAATCTATCCATTCGTGATGCATACTTAGGATTGTTTGATTGGGTTAGTATTTGATTTACCAGCATATTCGTGCCGTTAATTCCAACCTAGGCGCCTTCCATTCTGCTATTTGATTCACTGTTTAATTGTTTAAACTCCTTAGTTTAATTCTCAAAAACCCTTATTGTGATCACCTAGCTTGAGTTGTCTAATTAGTTCTGGTAATTGAAGCCAAGTTCCCTGCGGATTCGACCTGTACTTGCCGGTTGCTAGCTAGGGCTACGCCGTGCACTTGGGGTAATTAAAACTGCTAACACTATAATACCGTATTGTGATTTTATTTTGGTGTTAACACTGTATGTTTTATCAGAATGCTATATTTTAGTGTAATTCTTGAGATGTTTGTATGGTTTTGATGTTAGAACAAGAACAAATTTCTATATCTATCGAAATGGTTTGATAGGTTGTGATGGTTGAATACCTTTGATGGTAAACATTAATTATTATGGCTCATTTATCATGTACAAGTAAAGCCTTGTCCTTAATTGCACGGTGGTACCGCCTACGCATTTGGGTTAACATTTCCATTGGGGAAAACTAGTGAAAGAGATGCAAACAGTGATTGATGTACATTTGGGGCGTTACATTATCCACAACCCGCAAACGCGCTGTTGCCGTTGTAATTTGAGTCCTGCGACGACATAAAACCTAGTGGCCAAATTCAGACTCAAGAGATTCGTCTGGTTCGTGGCAAATTAAATGTCTTTATAAGCCTTGGGCTTCCAAAAAGAGAAAAGGGAGAGCATTTATCTTACGGCCTTTTTATCATGTTGGACATGTGTCTTTGCACTTCCTGGACTGGGAAGAGGTTTATTCGCTGAGAAACTTTTGAGACTGCCAGCTTGAGGGCATCTTGCTGCACCTTTAGTCTTAACGAGATTACCACTGTCGTGGGGCCTTCTTATTTAGGGTCATTGTTTCCATGCCACGACCTTTGTGGATGGCTTGCTCACTAATTTAAGGCTCATCATGTACTGCAACCTACCCCTCTAATGCCTTTGATGGTGCACTACTCTGGCTCCCAAATAACACATGGCAACATTAGTGATGCTCGTGAGCTTATTCATGAAAGGAGAGACCCTGACTTGGTGTAACACCCCGCTCGAAGGGGGACAGGCGTGTCACCGCCATAGATGCTCAACTAGAAACATCCACTAAGTAATCTAAACTTGTTAGACTTAATTAACCTGTTAGTAAGTAATAGCAGCGGAAGCTCTTATCAAATTGTAACGAAAGTTGGTAGGGCGATTCTAAAACATGCATTACATACATACTTAAACTATATTCTTAATACTCTTACACATGTTCAATCCTAAAATACATCCATACTTACATTTACTAAACATAACTCGTAACATAAACATAAAACGAGGTCTACATTCCAAACTAAGTTCTTCAAAAGTGTTTCATAACTTACTAGCTTTCTTAATACTCTTATGATCCCTTTTTGCTTCCAAAACCCCAAAAAATGGTGAGGTCATGAGCTCCCGGGACCCAGTGAATAACTCTTACCTTCCCCGTTGCTACACTTTGCATATTAACCAGTTAATACATAATCACACAGTACATATATCTTATGACATGTAGACTGAACATATCATATCATATAGCATATAGAGGTGATAAGAGAATATGCTTGTGCTTTAGAAATCTAAATGAATGCATATCTTTCATATCTAATATGTTCCCAAATTTCATAAACACACAAACACATATTCATGTTATGAGGTAGGCAATTAGACTAACTTGGTCACACCTGTTCCGTACTAGGTACGTTTCAAGGACTCTCGTTTTCACTTAAGTCCCTTAACAAGCTGTGCTATTAGTCTATTTACTAAACAAACCATAGTCGTCCCAGACCAACAATGTCTTTTAAGCTCCTAATCCTTATTAGAGTCCAAAAGAAAGCACAGCCTGCTAAGTCAAGCTAATAGCCTCCTGTAACCATACTTGACATATACATAAAGCATATTCCTTATAGAAATTCATATACTTGGCACCATGATATGTTTATGTGACCATACTTAGCAATCACACATATGTTTCAAAATCAATTATAATTCCAAAAATATCCCGAATGATCCCTTAAATCCAAAACCAAATCCAAAATCCAAATCCAAGCCAAAACTAATCTCATAACATATCCAAAATCCAAATCCAATTTCATAACATATCACATATTTCTAACTGAATGCAAATTTTTTAGTTTAGGGGAAATCAATTCATGACTCTCCCAAAGAACCATCACAACATAAGGGTGACTCATTTATATGGTTCCAATCGATGGTGGATCAACTGTAACGCATTCATATGGTATAAACCAGGCACCCAATGCTCTAAAGTATGTAGATGTTCTCAAATCAGAAACTGTTGAGTCACATTCACATCCTGGAGTATTAGCGACCCATACAGCTCCCAAACAACACAAACTAAAGAGTCAAGTGGTGGACCAGAGAGCACCCACTCAAGGTACCAACCAATGACTCACACAACTCCAAACACGAAGATAACTACTTCTATGGCCATAACTCTAGAATGTTATGTAATAGCCTTACTCAACACATGAACCTTTTTCCCCAAAAACATAGCTTATTGAAATCTTATAATCCATATAATCACATTTCTATTTTCAAAAAAGTTCAATTTCACAATATTAACCGAAACATAATCAAAATTACAGTTAATTCCACCCAAAATAATTTTCACAAGTTTCTAATAAATCATAACAAATAAAACACTATTTTAATGCATGAAATTATCACAAGCATGATAAATATTTAATTTATGCGTATGAATAGCGATAACTACACCAAATATAACATTCCACTCAAAAATTCATAACTCAAATAATACACATCCAACATTCTCAAAAATTTACAGAAAAATACAACATAGCATGGTGAGTTAATCATAATATTTTCATAATTTTCCCTCAAGCCAATCCCTCATAAAAATTGAGGCAGTACCCGAAAATATACAATAAATGGGGAAAATTCAATCAAAAATACATAAATCATAAAGTACACATCCAAAATTCATAAACTTTCACAAAAAATAGTCTAGTGTTATAGAGAACACATGGTAAAATATTCATTGTTTTTCAAAAAGCAAATAACTCTCAAAAATTAAAACAATAACCGAAATCATGCACTACAACAGGGCAGTTCAATCAAAACTTCATAGCTCACAACGTATACCTCCAAAAAATATGAAAATTCACATAAAATTGCCAGATAATGTGTATACTATATAGTAAAAGTTTCACAAATTTTCTCCAACTTAATAGCTCACAATAATGCAAACATCATTTGAATTTTTACACTAAATAATCGGGCAGTTTCAAACAAAAAGTCATAACTCACAAACCACATATCACAAAATCACGCAAATTTATAGAGAATTACGACAAATAGTGATGCACCTATAGTAAAAATTGCAGGATTTGTAGTGCAGCCAATGATTCACAAAAAATAAAATAGTGTTTGGCTATGTGCAAAATCTGAAAATTCAACCGCTATTTTTCTACTTTCTTGTTCGTCCAATATAAGTAATCAATCTAAAAATCCTTAGTTTAGCATGTATTTGGATGAATTCATGACATAACCATCAATTCAAAATATTCACATAACCCTAAAATCACAAATCACCATGAAAATTTTGGTTGTGGATTTCTAACAAATGAATTTAGGATTGTAATATACTAAACTTTAAAACATCAAATTCATAGCTTCAATTCTCAATCGATTTCCCAAATTCAAGCATAAACCTTCAAATTAATCTTTCCCTAGTCAATTTTA
Source organism: Lophocereus schottii (assembly GCA_002740545.1). NCBI lineage: Eukaryota > Viridiplantae > Streptophyta > Magnoliopsida > Caryophyllales > Cactaceae > Lophocereus > Lophocereus schottii. The sequence continues at coordinate 16,045 of NCQV01093890.1, read as the reverse complement.
AAGGTAAAGAAGGTAAAAATTACTTGCCTTAATTTGATTTCAAAACCAAAAATTGTAATCTTTTTCGTCTTCCTCTTCTTCTTCCTCTTCTTCTCCTCCTTTTCTTCTTCTTCTCATTGTGCGCATGGGTTTGTCGTGATTTTTAGGGAAAGAAGAAAATGGAAGAGTAAAGAAAAACCCCCTTCATGTGATAAATAAAATCTCTCACTCCTTTTCTTTTTCCTTTTTTTTTGGGTCAAGCCATCTTTTTTGACTCTTCTTTTCATTTCTCCTTTCTTTTTTTTGGGTACAATTACTACTAAATGAGACATACATCGAATTATTCCCAAAAACATAAAAATAATAATAATAACGTAAAATACACATATGTACCTAAAATAAAATGCGTACATTGTACACATAATTTAGATATTGCACACAATTTAAATTAAGTAACAAAAATTTCGGGGCGTTATTCCCCCCCTGAAATAAGGTTCATCCTTGAAGCTCACCATCACAAATTTTCTAATCACAAGTTTCATGTCAGTCAAAGTCACTTTGCAAACCAAGGTCACACAGAACACATGTAACGCACATAATCACACATATATACACAATATCAAACATATAGTCAATCACATGCGCACACAAGCCCTATAGATCAAACGTTGCAGGATTATTGCACTGACACCACTTCTGTAACGTCCCGCCCAAAGGGGGACAGGCGTGTCACCTCCGTAGATGCTCGACTAGAAACATCCACGAGGCAATCTAATCTTCTTAGACTTAATTAACCTGTTAATAGGTAATAGCAGCGAAAGCTCTTATCAGAATGTAACGAAAGTGGGGAGGACGATTCTAAAACATGCATTGCATACATGCTGAAACCATATGCTTAATATTCTTACACATGTTCAATCCTAAAATGCATCCAAACTTACATTTACTAAACATAACTCGTAACATAAACATACAATGAGGTCTGCAATCCCAACTAAGTTCTTCAAAAGTGTTTCACAATTGGTGAGCTTTCTTAATGCTCTTATGATCCCTTTTTGCTTTCAAAAACCTAAAAAATGGTGAGATCATGAGCTCCCCGAGCCCAATGAACAACCTTGCCTTCTCCGTAATTACACTTTGCACATTAACCGGTTAACATATAATCACACAGTACACATTTCTTATGACATGTAGACTGAACATATCATATCATATAGCACATAGAGGCGATAAGAGAACATGCTTATGCTTTAGAAATCGAAATGAATGCATATGAGACAAACATGTTCCCGAACTTCACAAACACATAAAAACATATTTATGTTATGAGTTAGGTAATTAGACTAATTTAGTCATACCTGTCCCATGCCAGGTACATTTCAAGGAAACTCATTTTCGCTTAAGTCCCTCAGCTAGCTTTGCTGTAAGTGTATTCACTAAATTAACCATAGTCGTCCTATACCAGCCATGTCTTTTGAGCTCCTAATCCTTATTAGAGTCCAAAAGAAAGCACAACCCGCTAAGTCAAGCTAATAGCCTGCTCGTAACCATACTTGACGTATACATAAAGCAAATTCCCTCTAGAAATTCATATACTTGCCATCCTCCATGATATATTAGTATAAACATATTTGGCAATCATGTAAATGTTTCAAAATGAATCATAATTCCATAAATATCCCGAACGATCCTTCAAATCCAGAACCAAATCCGAAATTCAAATCCAAGCAAGAGCTAATCTCATACTATATCCAAAGTCCAAATCCAACTTCTTGACATATCACATATTCTTAACTGAATGCAAAACTTTTTAGTTTAGGGGAAATCAACTCATGAATTTCCTAAAGAACCATCACAACATAAGGGTGACTAACACATCTTGGTGGCCTAGCTGCAACTCATTCATATGGTTCCAACCGGTGGTTTTCTACCTGTAACTCATTTACATGGTACCAACTAGGCACCCAACGCTCTGACGTATGTAGATATCCTCAAATTACAAACTGTTAAGTCACATTCACATCCTGGAGTATTAGGGGCCCATACAACTCCCAAATAACATAAATTGAAGAGTTAATTGGTTGACCGGGAAATGCCCACTCAAGGTACCAACCAACGACTCACATAGCTTCAAATACAAAGACAACTACTTCTATTGTCATAGCTCTAGAATGTCATATAGTAGCCTCAGTTAAGACATGAAGCTTTTTCTCCAAAAACATAACTTATTGAAATCGTATAATCCATATAATCACATTTCTATTTTCAAAGAAGCTTAATTTCATAATATTAACAAAAATATAATCAAAATAAGGCTTAATTCCACCCAAAATAATTTTCACAAGTTTCCAATAAATCATAACAAACACCTTACTGTTTTAATGCGTGAAATTATTATAAACATGATAACTATTTAATTTATGTATACGAATAACCATAACTACACCAAATATAGCATTTCCCTCAAAAATTCATAAATCAAATAATACACATCCAACATTCACAAAATTTATAGACAAGTACAACATAGCATGTGCAGTTAATCATAATATTTTCATAATTTTCCCTCAAGCCAATCTATCACAAAAATTGAAACAGTACCCGAAAATGTACACCAAAAGGGGAAAATTCAATCAAAACTCCATAAATTAGAAAGTACACATCCAAAATTCATACAAATTCACAGAAAATAGTAAAGTATCATAGAGCACACATGGTAAAATTTTTGTAATTTTTCAACAAGCGAATAACTCCTAAAATGTAAAACAATAACCGAAATCATGGACCACAATAGGGCAGTTCAATCCAAGATTCGTGACTCACAAAGTATACATCCAAAATGTACGAAACTTGATAGAAAATTGCCAAATAATGTTTATGTTCTACAGTAACATTTTCAAAATTTTCCCCAACTTTATAGCTTAAAGTAATTCAAACATCACCCAAATTTTCGCATTAAATAACAGGGTAGTTTCAAACAAAAATTCATAAGTCGCAAACCACATATCTAAAATTCATTAAAATTTGTAGAGAATTGCAACACATAGTGAAGAACCTACAGTAAACATTTTAGGATTTTTCACCAATAATTCACAAAAAATCAGAACATGGTAGCCTGTGTACAAAATCTAAAAATTCAACCTTTACTTTTCTACGTTCTTGTTCATCCAATATAAGTAATGAATCCAAAAATCCTTAGTTTAGCATGTATTTGGATGAATTTATGACATAACCATCAATTCACAACATTCACATAACCTAAAATCATAAATCACCATGAAAATTTTGATTATGGGTTTGTAATAATTGAATTTATTT
>NCQV01093890.1:1702-12729 GCA_002740545.1 Lophocereus schottii | reverse complement strand
TTCAATTCAAAATTGATTTTCCAAATTCAAGCATAAACCTTCAATTAATCTTTCCCTAATCAATATTAAAGGTAGAGAAGGTAACGATTACTCACCTTTATTTGATTTCAAAACCAAAAACCTTAATCTTCTTCTTCTTCTACTTCTTCTTCTCCTTCTCCTTCTCCTTCTCCTTCTTTTTCTTCTCCCCCTTTTCTTTTTTTTTCTCACTGTGTGTGGGTTTGTTGTAATTTTTAGGGAAAGAAGAAAATGGAAGAGTAAAGAAAACGCCTCCTTCATGTGATAAATAAAATCCCCCCCTCCTTTTCTTTTTCCTTTTTTTTGTTCAAGCCATCATTTTTTGACTCTTCTTTCCATTTCTTCTTTCTTTTTTTTTTTTCTGGGAGTACAATTACCACTAAATGAGACATATCTCTAATTATTTCCTTAAACATAATAATAATAATAATAATAATAATAATAATAATAATAATAATAATAATAATAATAATAACAACAACAACAATAATAACAACAATAACAACATCAACATAAAACACACACATGTGCCTAAAATAAAATGCGTACATTATACACATAATTTACATATTGCATATAATTCAAAATAAGTAACAAAAATTTCGGGGCGTTACATCCTTCCCCCTTGAAATAAGTTTCGTCCTTGAAGTTTACCATCACCAATTTTTTAATCCTCAGTTTCATGTCAATCAAAGTCACTTTGCAGACCAGGGTCACGTAGAATACATGTAGCAGACGTAATCACACATATATGCACAATATCAAACATATAGTCAATCACATGTGCACACAAGCCTTATAGGTCAAAGGTTGTAGGATTATTGCTCTGATACCACTTCTATAATGCCCAGCCTGAAGGGGGATAGGCGCATCACTGCTGTGGACGCTCGACTAGAAACATCCACAAGGTAATCTAAACTTCTTAGATTTAATTAACCTGTTAATAGGTGATAGCAGCGAAAGCACTTATCAAAATCTAACAAAAGTTAGCGGGGCGATTCTAAAACATGCATTACATACATACTTAAATCATATTCTTAATATTCTTACACATGTTCAATCCTAAAATACATCCATACTTACATTTACTAAACATAACTCGTAACATAAACATACAACGAGGTCTGCATTCCCAACTAAGTTCTTCAAAACTGTTTAACAAATGGCTAGCTTTTTGTTGCTCTTGTGATCCCTTTTTGCTTCAAAAAACCTGAAAGATGTGAGGTCATGAGCTCCCCAAACCCAATGAATAATCTTGACTTTTCCATTGTTGCACTTTGCACATTAACCGGTTAACACATAATCACATATAATACATATCTTATGACATAAAGACTGAACATATCATATCATATAGCATATAGAGATGATAAGAGAGCTTGTTTATGCTTTAGAAATTGAATTGAATGTATATCTTTCATATCTAGCATGTTCCCAAACTTCACAAGCACACAAACACATATTTATGTTATGAGGTAGGCAATTAGACTAACTTAGTCATACCTATCTCAAACTAGATACATTTCAAGGACTCTCATCTTTACTTAAGTCCCTCGAAAAACTTTGCTGTTAGTCTATTCACTAAACTAACTATGGTCGTCGCACACCAACCATGGTCATCCCATACCAACCATGTCTTTCAAGCTTGTATCCAAAAGAAAGCACAGCCTGCTAAGTCAAGCTAATATCCTTCCCATCACCATAGTTGACGTATTCATGAAGCATATTCCCTATAGAAATTCATATACTTGCCATCCACTATAATGTATTTATGTATGCGTACTTGGTAATCACACATATGTTTCAAAATCAATCATAATTCCATAAATATCCCCAATGACCCTTCAAATCCAAAACCAAATCTGAAATTGAAATTCAATTCAAAACTAATCTAATAACATATCTAAAGTCCAAATCCAATTTCAAAACATATCACATATTCTTAACTGAATGCAAGACTCCTTAATTTAGGGGAAATCAACTCATGACTCTCCCAAAGAACCATCACAACACAAGGGTTACTAACACATCCTGGTGGCCCAGCTACAAATCATTCATGTGGTATCAACCAGGCACCCAATACCCTAAAGTATATAGATGTCCTGAAATCACAAATGCTTGAGTCACAATCACATCTGGGAGTACCACGGACCCATACGGCTCCCAAATAACACAAAAAGAAGAGTCAATCGGCAGACCGAGCATTGCCTACTCAAGGTACCAACCAACGATCAACTCCAAACACAAAGACAACTACTTCTATGGCCGTAACTCTAGAACGTCATGTAATAGCCTTAGTCAAGACCTTAACCTTTTTCACCAAAAACGTAGCTTATTGAAATCATATAATCTATATAATCACATTTCTATTTTCAAAGAAGCGCAATTTCACAATATTAACAAAAACATAATCAAAATAAGCTTAATTCCACCCAAAACAATTTTCACAAGTTTCTAGTAAATCATAACAAACACGTTACTATTTTAATGTGTACAATTGTCACAAATATGATAAATATTTACGATATGCGTACAAATAATCATAAATAAACCAAACATAGCATTTCACTCAAAAATTCATAACTCAAATAATACGCATCCAAGATTCACAAAAATTTACAGACAAATACTACATAGTATGGGGAGTTAATCACAATATTTTCATAATTGTACCTCAAGCCAATCCCTCATAAAAATTTAAATAGTACCAAAACATATACACTAAATGGGGAAAATTCAATCAAAAATCCATAAATCATAAAATACACATCCAAAATTCATAAACGTTCAAAAAAAATAGTCAAGTATCATAGAGCATAGATGGAGAAGTTTTCATAATTTTTCAACAAGTACACATCTCCTAAAAATTAAAATAACAACAGAAATCATGCACTACAATGGGACAGTTCAATCAAGAATTCATAACTCACAAAGTACACATCCAAAATATATGAAACATCAAAGAAAATTTCCAAATAATGTTTATATTCTACAGTAAAATTTTCACAATTTTTCTCCAACTTAGTGGCTCACAGTAATTCAAACATCATCCGAATTTTCGAACTAAATAAAAGTGCACCTTCAAACAAAAATTCATAACTCACAAACCACATTTCAAAACTTCACGAAACTTTACAGAGAGTTGCAACACATACTGAGAACCTACGGTAAAAAGTTCAGGATTTTATGTGCAGCGAATAATTCAAAAAAAAAGAAACAGTGACAGGCCGGATGCAAAATTCGAAAATTCAACCTCTATTTTTCTACTTTCTTGTTCATCCAATATAAGTAATCAATACAAAAATCCTTAGTTTAACATGTATTTTGATGAATTCATGTCATAACCATCAATTCACAACATTCACATAACCCTAAAATCACAAATCACCATGAAAATTTTGGTTGTGGGTTTCTAACAAATGAATTTAGGGTTGCAATCTACTAAACTTTAAAACATCAAATTCATAGCTCCAATTCTTAATTGATTTCCCAAATTCAAGCATAAATGTTAAAATTTATTTTCTCTAGTCAATTTTGAAGGTAGAGAAGATAAAAATGACTCACTCGAGCTTGATTTTAAAACCAAGACCCTAATCTTCTTCTCCTTCTTCTCCTTCTTCTTCTTCTTCTCCTCCTCCTTTTCTTCTTCTTCTCACAGTGTCCATGGGTTTGTTGTGATTTTTGGGGAAAGAAGAAAATGGAAGAGTAAATAAAATCCCCCTTCACGTGACAAATAAAATCTCCCCCACCTTTTCTTTGTTCTTTTTTTTTTTGTCAAGCCATCCTTTTATGACTCTTCTTTCCATTTCTCCTACTTTTTTTTTGGGGGCACAATTACTACTAAATGAGACATACCTATAATTATGCCACAAAACATAATAGTAATAACAATAATATAGAACACACACATGTGCCTAAAATAAAATGCGTACATTATACACATAATTTACATATTGCTCATAATTCAAAATAAGTAACTAAAATTTCGGGGTGTTACATTCTTCCCCCATTAAAATAAGTTTCGTCCTCTAACTTACCATCAACAATTTTCTAATCGCAAGTTTCATGTCACTAAAAGTCACTTTTCAAACCAAAGTCACACAGAACACATGTAACGCACGTAATCACACATATATGCACAATATCAAACATATAATCAACTACATGCGCACACCAGCCTTATAGGTCAAAGGTTGCAGGATTATTACTCTGAAACCACTTCTATAATGCTACATCTGATGTGGGACAGGTGCATTACCGCTGTGGATGCTTGACTGGAAACCTCCACAAGGCAATCTAAACTTCTTAGACTTAATTAACATGTTCATAGGTACAAACGGCGGAAACTCTTATCAAAATCTAACAAAAGTTCGCAGGGCGATTCTAAAACATGCACTACATACATACTTAAACCACATTCTTAATATTCTTACACATGTTCAATCCTAAAATACATCCATACATACATTTACTAAACATAACTTGCAACATAAACATACAACGAGGTCTACATTCCCAACTAAGTTGTTCAAAAGTGTTTCACAAGTAGCTAGCTTTCTTAATGGCCTTATGATCGCTTTTTGCTTCCAAAAACCTTAACATTGTAAGGCCATGAGCTCCCTGAGCCTAATGAATAACCCCTACCTTCCCCATTGTTACATTTTGCACATTAACTGGTTAATATATACTCACACAATACACGTATCTTATGACATATAGAGTGAACATATCATATCATATAGCATATAGAGGCGATAAGAGAACATGCTTATACTTTAGAAATCGAAATGAATACATATCTTTCATATCCAACATGTTCCTGAACTTCCCAAACACACATACACATATTTATTTTATGAGGTAGGCAATTACACTAACTTAGTCATACCTGCCCTATACATCATATTTGCTCTTAGTGTCCTTGGAATATACTACTTTTGATGAGGTTTGCGTGCTCGCTCACAAAGTTGAACAACAAAAGAAAGCTAAGCAAACTTTCAAACCTCCCAATCAGAAGCCTCTAATCCGGAACCAACACTTTAACAAGGGGAGTTTCCAACCAGTTTCTAAACCACAAAACCCCTTTCCTTTTAATCCACAAAGAACCCAAGCACCACAAAAGGCCCCAGCACCCCCAATTCAACCAAACCCCAATCCTATGAGCACTAGAAGGTGTTTCAAGTGCCAAGGATTAGGCCACATAGGCTCGGAGTGCCCAAATCGTAAAGTGATTACTTTGGCCGAATGGAGAGCTGTGGATGAGCAAGAGAAGGAAGGTGAAATTGATGGGGAAACTGAAGAAGAACATGAGGAGAGTTAGGAAGAGGTTGAGGAGGAAGCTGATGAAGGTGAAATGCTAGTTTTGAGGAGAGTCTTGAACGGTCAAAAGAGCACTAAGGATGAACAAAGAGAGAACATTTTTCATACTAGGTGCACGGTTCAGGGCAAGGTGTGTTCGTTGATTATTGATGGTGGGAGTTGTGCAAATGTGGTATCTCTTACCATGATTGAGAAATTAGGCTTGCAAGCTACGACCTATCCCCATCCATCCAATATACAATGGCTGAATCAAAGCAAGGGACTGCAAGTCAACTCACGGTGCCTCATTTCATTATCCGTTGGTAAGAACTATCAAGACCAACTTGGTGTGATGTTATACCTATGGATGCATGCCATGTAGTATTGGGTGGGCCCTGGATGTACGACCGAAGGGTAACATATGATGGTTTCTTGAATACATACTCCTTGTCTAAGGGAGGAAAGAAGATTACCCTAAAGCCATTATCACCATCCAAACTCCTCAAAAATAAGCCCACAAAAGGCCATGAACATTCTGGTTGCTTACTCACTTTTAGTGAAACTCTTTTAAAGGCTTCTAATCAAGAATTTAAGGCTTTCAATGAGTGGATCTTAACACTCCAAGATGAACCAGAATCGCCCTTACCAACTCACCCCTTCGCCAAATCACTCATCCAAACTTTTTGTCATTTGTTTCCAGAAGAGATACCCTCGGGTTTATCAGGCACCACATTGATCTCATTCCTGGTTCAGTTCTCCCAAACAAACCAGCCTATAGAATGGACCCAAAGGAAACCATGGAGATTCAGCGGCAAGTGGAGGAATTGATCTCAAAAGGACTTATACGTGAGTCCTTAAGCCCTTGTGTCGTACCTACCTTGTTGGTTCCCAAGAAAGATGGCAACCAACGAATGTGTGTAGACAGTAGAGCCATAAACAAAATCACAATCAAGCATAGGTATCCCATACCTAGGCTTGAAGATATGCTGGACGAATTACATGGCTCTAAAGTCTTTTCAAAAATGGATCTTCGAAGTGGCTACTATCAAATCAGGATAAGAGAAGGAGGTGAATTGAAGACTGCATTCAAGACTAAGGGAGGTTTATACGAGTGGCTAGTTATGCCATTTGGTCTTTCCAATGCCCCTAGTACATTTATGAGGTTAATGAATCAAGTATTCAAACCTTATATTGGCAAGTTCGCGGTGGCCTACTTTGATGATATTCTGATTTATTCCAAGGACGAGCAAACGCATCAAAGTCATCTCAATCAGATTATGCATGTCCTTAAACATGAGCAATTGTATGGTAATCTTAAGAAATGTACCTTCTTTACTCCTGAGGCTACATTCTTGGGGTACATTGTTTCCAGTGAAGGAATTAAGGTAGATGAAGGGAAGATAGAAGCTATTCGGACTTGGCCTCAACCACAAAGTATACATGATGTTAGAAGCTTCCATGGATTGGCAACTTTTTAAAGAAGATTTATTCAAAACTTCAGCACCATCATGTCTCCTATGACCGAAGTGCTAAAGGGTTCATTATTTCAATGGAATTATAAGGCACAATCTGCCTTTAAAGAAGTTAAGAAGAAACTTACTCAAGCACCGGTTCTTGCATTTCCGCGCTTTGAGAAGGTTTTTGAGGTTGAATGCGATGCATCAGGAGCGGGAATTGGTGGAGTTTTAACTCAAGAAGGAAAGCCATTGGCCTTCTTTAGTGAAAAGCTATGTGACTCAAGAAGAAAATACTCCACATATGACAAGGAATTCTATACTATTATTCGGTGCCTAGAGCATTGGAGTCATTACCTAGTAGCTAGTGAATTTATACTTCATTCAGATCACGAGGCATTGAAGTACATTCAAGGCCAGCATAAACTTAACTCACGCCATGTTAAGTGGGTTGAATTCCTTTAGTCATTCCACTTCACCATTAAGCACAAATCAGGAAAGCTAAATCAAGGTGCGGATGCATTGTCAAGGAGGCATCTCCTTATGTTTCAATTAGATGCTCTTATTCTTGGTTTTGAGCATCTTAAGAGTTTATATGCTGAAGATGACGACCTTGGGTATCTTTATGCTGCTTGTTCGAAGCACCCCAAGGGAGATTTCTTAATCGAAGAAGGTTATCTATTCAAGGGGGTATGATTGTGTATTCCCAAGTGTAGCACTCATGAGCTTCTAATCAGAGAAGTTCATGGAGGTTCCTTGGTAGGTCATTTTGGAGAAACCAAGACCTTGACCATGTTAAGGGAACATTACTATTGGCCAGGGATGGAAAAGGATGTTCAAGACATCCTTAGGAGGTGTGGGACGTGCCAAGCAGCTAAGAGTCATACTCTACCTCACGGCCTACACACCCCACTGCCCGTACCAACCCTACCTTGGGTAGACGTGAGTGTGGACTTCATTTTGGGTCTACCTAAGACTCAAAGAGGAAAGGATTCAATCTTTGTGGTGGTAGATAGATTTTCGAAGATGGCACATTTCATTCCTTGTAATAAACCCAATGATGCTACACACATTGCCGAGCTCTATTTTAAAGAGGTAATAAGGTTGCATGGTATTCCTAAATCCATTGTCTCAGATAGGGATACAAAGTTTCTCAGTCATTTTTGGATTACGCTTTGGAAGAAGCTTGGTACCAAGTTGCTATTCAGTACTGCCTGTTATCCCCAGACTGATGGTCAGACGGAGGTAACTAATCGAACCTTAGGCACTCTCCTAAGGGCTTTGATTAAACGTAATACTAAAGCCTGGAATTTACTCTTACCACATGCTGAGTTTGTATACAACAAGGCCCCTAGTAAAGCCACTGGTCTTTCACCATTCAAGGTGGTGCATGGAGTCGATCCTTTGAGTCCCAATGATCTTACCCCACGGCCCCAAGACCAAAAGCCCCATGTTGATCAACACAAAGAGTAAAAGAGATTCAAAAGCTTCATGAGTTGATGAAGGTAAGAATTGAGAAGACTAATGCAGCTTATGAAGTACACGCCAACAAGCATAGGAGAAAGATTGTCTTTCAACCAAGAGACTTAGTATAGATCCATTTAAGGAAGGAATGGTTTCCTTCTAAAAGGAAAAACAAACTCATGCCATGAGATGAAGGTCCATTTGAAGTTTTGTAGAGGTTTAATGAAAATGCTTATAAGGTTTATCTTCCTGGATATTATGAGGTTTCAGCCACCTTTAATGTGGCTGATTTGAGCCCCTTCTATCCAGACACTTCCCCACCAGATTTGAGGGTCAAAGCTTTTCAACAAGGGGAGGATGATGGAATCCTACCTAACCAAGACCTTGTCTATGATGAAACAAGTCCAACTCATCCAAGAACAAGGTCCTAAACCAAGAAGATGGCTCATCTTTTGCAAGAAGTTCAAGCTGAATTAAACGGGCTAACTGGCCATAACAAGCCCGGTTTTGTGCATTTAATTTCTTAAGCTACATTGTGGCTTAAGATTAACATTTTTGCATTTTTGGAATCCTCATGATGTTAACTTTTAGATCCAAGCATTGATTTCAAATCATGCACACAAGAGGATGGAAGATCAAAGGCTTTTCTCCAGCCGGTCAGATTGGGACCAATTTTGCACTGTTGAATGTTTAGGTGTGGTTACCCCACTTAGACTTTGTTGAACCTTAATTTCTTGATTGGGGGGGGTTTATAAACATCTTGAACTTTCCCCCCACGGTTAAAATCCAAGTTGTATCCATTTTTGCAACGGTTAAACCAAGTCTGAAAACCGGGTCCAATTCTGTCCTTGAACCCAGTTTGATGTCCCGCCTTATTTTTGCCTCCACCGGTGGGTTTTCTTCGCTTCAACTGATATGGAATGCCCCTCAAGGCTGGGCACACATCCCAAGATGCCAATGATCAGCTGCAACCTTGAGAAGAATGACCAATGAGAGAAGAGAGACAAAGAAAAATGTTCCCTGCTTCTCATTGGCAGCCGCAAAGGAGAAGCTACTTTTTAGCTGTGCAGACGCCCTCTTGCTGAGTTTCTAGTTGTTTAGGCTTAAGTACAAGTTAATTAAGTTGTAATAATAATTTGTCTTGCTTTCGTTACTAGTTTAAATGTACTTTGATTAGTCTTAAGCTCACTTTGCAACCGGTTAGCCCTAACTGAGGAGATTACGGCTAATTAACACCTTTCCTCCTTAGGAGGGTAAGGTGAGGTGCTTGCCTACTTGCTTGCTAGTTAGAATGATTATGAGGCATGTAACAAAAGCAAGTTTTTATCCATTTGAAGGAGACACTTCAGGTTTTAATGAAAAACTTCGTAGAGAGCATTTGAAAGCTTTCTCTCAAATTCTTACTTGCTTATCTTAGTTTAGGCCAAACTAAGTGGTGTTCAAGTGAGTCTTAATCTTGAATAAATGGTGATTCTGTATCTTAATAAAGATTAAGGGCCCTAAACTCAAAGGTTGGTGGTGATTCTGTATCCAATCGTAGAGTTTGGTTCTATCCTAACTTAGTTCCTCTCATCGATTTCTAAGTAAAGTTATCAGCTTGAATGTTCAACTTCATTTTTTTCCCTTAGTGTATTCTTCATATCCCCTCATCTATCCACTCCATTTACCTTTATTTACATCCATTCCCATGATTTCCACTTCACCAAAAGGCTTGAAATCCAACCAGAATTCAAGAGCTTTCATACCGTGCAATACTAGACTCTTCTAGTTTCGTGGGTAGTAAGTTGGCACGGTGTGGCCGTGCATACGACCACGACTGCGCCACTGTTGGCCGCAACAATTCCTTAATTTTTAGTCTCTTTTGATGTCAGGTTAGCTTGGGTCTTCTCTTCCCTTGAGGTTTACATCATATTTGGTATTAGAGCAAATATGATGTAAGTGAATTTATACTTCATTCTGATCACGAGGCATTGAAGTTCATCTCACCGGTTTCTAAGTAAAGTTATTAGCTTAAATGTTCAACTTGATTTCTTTCACTTAGTGTATTCTTCATATCCCCTCATCTATCCACTCTATTTACCTTCATTTATATCCATTCCCATGATTTCCACTTCACCAAAAGGCTTGAAATCCAACCAGAATTCCAGAGCCTTCATACTGTGCAAAACTAGACCCTTCTAGTTTCATGGGCAGTAAGTTGGCACGGTGTGACCGTGCATACAAGCACGACCATGCCACTCTTGGCCACGACAATTCCTTAAGTTTTTGTCTCTTTTGATGTGAGGTTAGCTTAGGTCTTCTCTTCCCTTGAGCTTTACATCATATTTGGTATCAGAGCTATGTCTCATCTTGGACTGGTATTGAATCCACACATCCAAATTTCTTTCTTCTCCCTTTCACAAACACAAGTCAGAATTCGTTCATTCCTTGAACAAGTATGAGCATGAGTACTAGTTTAAGCCTAGAAGAGAAGCTTGATGCTGTTTTGAAGAGTAATAATGAAATTACTTCTTCTAATAAAGAACTAAAGGCGCAAAATGAGTACCTACGCAAGCAATTGGGTACTTTTCTCAAGCAAAAGCAGAAATTGAATGAAGAATCGTCCTCTTCTGCCCCACACGGCCGACAGCAAGTTTTCAGTCATAACCTTGAATCTTCAAGTGATGAAGAACCATCAAGGAGGTCATGACCAGAACAAAGAATGCAAGGTAACTCTAATGATTTTAGAGTTGAGATTCTAGAATATGAAGGCAAGCTCGATCTAGAAGAGTTCTTAGACTGGTTGCATACGGT